>PVQA01001214.1:0-17107 GCA_002980515.1 Fusarium burgessii | reverse complement strand
CTGAAAAGCGGCATAAAAGGCCGGGAAGAACTCGGTCTTAGAAATATGGGTTATAGACCTTCTGATTAGTTGCTCTATTTCTCGACCGTATGCCTTTTTCAGCAGCCCAAAGCACCCGACATCAAGGGGCTGAAGCAGGTGAGAAGAATGAGGTGGCATACAGAGCGTGATGATATTGTTCTCCTCACAATATATCTGGAAGTCGGCTGAATGGTGACTTTCATGGCCATCGAGGATTAGAAGACGATAAGCACCAACTGATCGGTCGGTTGTACATCGATTAAAGTGCTTTAGCCACTCAAGGCCCGTCTCATTATCTGTCCAGCCATTTTGGGTCGTAGCAATAGCCCAAGTGGCCGGGAAGTTGCTTTCTCGGTACCAATTGGCAAGGTGATATTGGCCTGCAACCACGATGAATGGATCGATTGCCTGACCTTCTGCATTGATCGCTTGAATCGCCGTAACCCATTCCCGGTTTCCAGGCTGGACTGATTTTGGCCTTCCATGCCTTTCTGAGCTGGTAACAACTATACCGCTTGATATCTCGCCCATCATAAATCCGGTCTCATCAAAGTTCCAGATATCATCTGATCGGATGCCGTACTTTGCGATTGTGTTCTGTACGAGCCTAAACCAATTGCGAATCGCGATTGGATCTTCGCATTTGGCCCTCTGATAGTCATATCTCCTCTGAAAACGCGTCTTAAGGTCTGGTTGCCGCTTAATAAAATTGATAGCCCAGCGCTTGCCAACTGGTGACGCATCGCGGTCAGCAAGCAGTCGATTCGCCATTTCTTCAACATCACGGTGTCGGGAAGGGAATCCTCGTGAATCTAGGTCAAGGATATACTGGACTATAACCTGTTCCTCTAGATCACTCAGTTTCCGTGACTTTGGAACCCAATCGCAACGTGCAGAGATACCGTTATGTCGGGCATGGAGGGTTGAGAAGTTAACATCATAGACCTTTGCAGCTCGTCGCAGACTTAATTTTGGGTCTGCCTGATAGGCCTGAAGTGCAAGAAGGATTTGAGCCTCTTTATTAGATTGAGACATATTATTTGGTTGAGAATCAATAGATCAGATAGTTAGATGTAAGGTTGAGGGATTTTTGATCGGCATGCTTGTCTGATCGGCATGCTTATCGTGTACGTTATATAAATTAAATATTAATGTTAACCGATTTATCCCTATAGTAACTCCCTAAGCTATATGGGGTTCAGCAATAGCTATTAGGATATTCCTATAAACTTGTAATATATGAGATACACAGGCTCTTATGACTTTTCCAGGTGTTCATCTGGCGCTAAGGTGAGCTTTTCATCCACGTCGCTTAGAGCCACGAGCCTCGCCAACAGCAATCGAATTATAACAGTATTTCAGCACACGAACGGCCAGTTCCAGCAGCCAGGGCAGTAAATAGAAAGGGTATGCCGCCATACTACGGGCTTATTGCCGACCTAGCCGGATGGAGTGGTACCTGGAGCCCTTACGCTGATCGTTTGGTGGGGAGCTCGAGCATCTCTTTGGCTGTGCGAAGGCTTCTGAACGTAACATGCTCCAGTGTCACATCTTTATGAATAACTTAGGGTTGGGCCGCAATATCGTCTTATCTGTTATGTCATGTCATGGTCATAGGGTGACACTAATGAACTCTCCTCTCCATGGCGGGCTCGCCAAGTCATATTTCTCCTATTTCTGGTTCGTCTAACAAATCATAATTGTGAAAGGCTGTGGAGGCAGGTGGGTGGCATGTTGACGCCACAGAAATCCTTAAGGCAATGCCTGACTTGACCTACTTGACTCTCATACATTCAACCCGCCCGGGCTCAACTTCGTTCCATTTACATATCTTCGCCTCATTTCGTTGTTGCCAATTTAACTGTTCGTTCTATTTCCTGCTCCCATTTAGACACTCTTAAATCCTCCATTACGCCGTTCTTTCTTCTATTTAAACCCTCGATTGCGGCTCGAATAGGTTTTGACGCCACCAAGCCCTTTTGCTGGGTGGAATTCAGCCCCATCACTTATTACCTTAGGCATAAACTAGCCCCCAGGGCCTTTCACCTACGTGTCGATAGCCATGACCTCCTAACACTGAATCCACGACGCACTCTGGTAGAGCTCAATAGGCCCTTATCTCTTTAAGCGGCACAAGGCTACAACAGGTCACTCGACCCACTTGACCCCACGTACAAGAAGTTTACAAAGGATTTACTAGAGGCAGCTCTGAAATATCTGTTATTTCTCTGTAACTGATCTACCTTGATTATAGTGTAACTCCCTTGGGCTGGCTTGTACTAACTGATTTACTTATTGTGATTGGCCTGACCCCCTTGCCGTGACCGCATTGTAGCCTTGTGCCGCTCAAAGAGATAATAGATAACTTGCTCCTTACATCCTATTTGGCCAGTGGAGCATCAGACCAAACCTTCGTGACGCCTCTAAATAATAATGACGCGGCAGTATGCTAAACCAACATGACATATTCTTAATAAGCCTAGCGCCGATGTCAAATCACCAAAGGCTATTGGGGTAGGTTACTTATCGGTAGTCTACTTATAATCGGGCATCCGGATTGAAAAGAACGCTGATCTCACTCTCCTGAGTGGAAGCAACCCTTGATATCAACCAAGTCACAAGTCGCTTCATTACACACCACCGACTGCCAGGGAGCTTAAATTTCCATCCAACATGGCACGCAGGGGTATTGCACATAAGACCATCTCGGTAATCCTGCGATCTCTGGAACTTTCTAGCGCCGTCATTGACCAAGGTGTCTGCTGTCTAGTCAGCAAGGTCTCTTCAATAAGAATATTTAAAGACTAGCCGTTGAGATTGAGCATGATCTCGAGACACTCGTTCTAGGTCACACGGCAAGTTTGGGATCACAATGGTTATATTTCCAGCTAGGACAGTCGATTGTCCGTGCTAGGATGGGGGATCGGTAAGTATCACTCGTGAAACAAAGGTCAAAGTGCCGACATGTCTTTTTCCCCGCGTTATATCAGTTCACGGGGCCGCATCCAGATCACCATTACCTTAGCGATTTTTTCGAAAAGTCACTTATACCCCGTGACTGAGGCGGAGATACGGATACACCCTGACGTACTGCTAATTTCATCGAGCTGCGAATAGATTCTACGTTTGAGGCACTTCGTGTTATTCATTGACAAAAATGGACGTTACAAGGTTTGAGTATTTAGAGAAGTGAACCTGTGAGCCGGAATTTGCAACACAAATTCTATGGATAGAGAGCTTGCCCTAAAAAGTTTCCAGACCATCGGTGTCCATGTTCTCTAATCAAGAAGTACTGTAACGTCAATCTACATGAACTCGTGCTTGAGACTTTTGGCTCTTTGCCTCGTGATCCCCAAGCTAGATGTTTGTACTACCTGCGGTTGCTTGATGGAAAATCTCTTGGGACTTGACATGGGGCCGACATGCTTCCTGTCCATGGCTAGAGATTCATGGTAGCCCAGCGCGGCTTCATCTCTCAATTTATCAAGGGTGTGAAATAACGGATCGTGCTCAGTTTGGTTAGAGCTATCATGGAGGCCTCATAGAAAGTAAGCACTTGTTTGTTCTTCAGGTCATCTCTCCATCCAGCGCAATCAGCCACAAAAAAAAAAAAAAAGATTATTGCCATACGAACTGTTAACAAAAGGCTACGAGAGGAGTTACTCTTTAGTATATCTTATTAGTCAACTATCTTACTGGCATCTCGGGCTTGGAAGACCCCCTGATTTGGTCGGGGAATCGGCAGGGTATTTCTGTGTAGCCTTAGCACAGCCGGGGGCATTTTCACTGAGCTGCTTGTTTCTACATGTACTCCAGATCAGAGGCCACTTCGCGAAGCGGCTCGGACAGGATTGCAAGAGATTATGGAAAGCACTCACGTTTTATTAACACTGTAACTAACTGAAACTGGTCTTTGATGACTTCCAAGACTTTCATAGTAGGAAATCCGAACCGCAATATCTGTTGCAATGCTTCTGCCTGATTACCATCGCGCGCCGTGACATTAGCGCATCAAGATGGGGGTGATGTCCAGCCACATTGAGTGGGCTTGTGGGTCAGTTTTCATGGTGCCGCTCTCGCCCCTTTCTTCTTCCATCGTCTGTGAACGTCTCTTCTTGACTTTGTCTAAGTGAGCCCATTGCACGTCCTCGACACCTATCCCCAACTCACGCCGAACCTTGGCAGCAGGAGAGCAACGGCGAGTCCACGTCACTCCTTGATTCTTCCTTCGTATCACTCTTCTCTGGAGCGTACTTCTTGATTTGTAAGTACTACGTATACTTTCCTTCGTCAACGACCCGAAGGCTTTCCTGTGCCAATCTTGGGATCAGACAATGGGAAGCCTCTCCACGCCTCAGCGCACTTCGCCTCTGATGGTTGCCGTCTAGCTCCAGTCATTACAGCCGGTTTAGGGAATCTGCACGTCATGTCTTGATATATCACCCAAGGTACGAAGCTTAAACAAGACCAACTTCCACCATCCCGAATGCTTGAAATAGAGCGATACGGGGGCTCGCTCCCTGACGATGTTACTCTACTCTCTTCGGCCGCTGAAGTCGCGGCATTTCATTTACTCTCTGCCCTATTTCTTATTTCTATCAACCTTCATGTGGATACACCATTAATTAGGAACTAACTTGCGGATTAGTCTTCATAATCTTCCATATCTTTGGAGGCAAGGTGCCATATGACGAGACCACGAAACATTCGACCCCGGTCTCTCATATTTCAACAAAGAACCTAAGGAGCCACATATCTTTAACGGATTGGTCGGATTCACATTGAACCTCAAAACGCATAGATCAATACGTTGAACCGCTTTCATCTGCTAGTTACCTGTCATATCCTCAAGATGGCGTACTCTCAACACGACAATATCTACTTCGTCGAGTCCGATGAACCTCTCACAGCCCAACAGGCAGTCCGAATGATGGCCCGTCAACGTCAGGAGATCGTTAGCGTCGAGCTCTCACGATTAGCAGGCGATGAATACCTTGAGGATATCATGCAGCATATGCGACAAATGGAGGTATGTTGGAACGTGCAATTCAAATCGTCCCATCTGCTAACCGGCCACAGGATGAAACTCTACCTGATGCTTCTCTCATCGATATGCAGCGCGAGATCCAATGGTTCTTGCGACCTTACTTGATGGACTTCCTCATCGAGGCCCACGCTGCCTTTGGCCTGCTCCCCGAAACTCTCTTCCTCACTGTGAACCTCCTCGACCGATACTGCTTCAAGAGAGTTGTGTATAAACAGTACTACCAATTGGTTGGTTGCGCCGCGCTACTCATCGCTGCCAAGTATGGTGACAAGAAGGACCGTGTTCCTCAGATCCACGAGCTCAACAACATGTGCTGCGGACTCTACGATGCCGGCATGTTCACCCAGATGGAGATGCATGTCCTCAACACTCTCGACTGGACCATTGGCCACCCTACTGTTGACTTCTTTTCTCAACTCATGGTGGCGGAGGAGGGTGACGACCAAGAGGTTACACACATGGCGGCTTACCTCTGCGAAATCGCTCTGTACCATCGCGACTTTGTCTCCACCAAGCCGACGGTTATGGCTCGATCATCTCTGGCTCTTGCACGAGCGATCCTCGGCCGCGCTGAAGTTAACGATGGAGGCTGGGACCGGACGGAGAACGTTACGTTCATTACTCTATCGCGTCACCTTCACCAGCCTTCATCTACACTCGCGCGCAAGTACTCGACAACAGGGTTTTCCCGGGTGTCCCAGAAGCTGGCCGAGTTTATGGCTGAGCAAGCTGCCATCGCCCGTCAAGCTGCTAACCCTGCTACCCCGCAGGCCGCACCTATCAACAAGTACATGAGGAATATCGACAGTAACCCCCAAAAGGGACACAACGTGATGCGGTTTGATGACTACCTTACTCCCCCGATCACCCCGGACGGTAACTGCTTGATGGGAAACCATAGCCTGCCTGGGATGCCCACTTCGACACGATGACGCAGGATACGGCCAATACTACTGCTTTGACAACGCCTGATAGCTTCAGTACAACTAAAGACGGGTCGTCTAGTGCCAATGTATTGGATTGACGACTCGAACCAGGACTCGACCGAGGCCTTGCGTCCAAACTACGCCGGGTTGGCCCATACACTACATAAAGCGCCTCTTATCGTGTCAAGGGCCCAAGATTTCTCACGATTACAGGGAACATGGTCGAGGCATACATGATTTCTATTCTCACTATTCCATTACATGTTCGGAAGCATTGCATGGTTGCACATAATACCTTTGCAAGAGTGATCTCTCATCTAAGTACCCAGGACTGCAAATATGGCGGAAGTGTCATGTTGCCAGATTAATAGAATGAGGTGGTTTGGGAATATCCCAACCCCACCCCCAACACACCGTTTGCCTCCATTAGGTCGTTTTTCTATGTTAATTGGGTCCTGTTATACAAATACCTAACATATATTACACGTTTAACACACAATGTACGTCGTACCTGACGTCGATTCCATGCAGCTGTTAATCTTGACATTGGACCATAGCCTGTCACTGTCAGTAGAGAGTGTGCTTCGAGAAAAATCGATAGTTCTGAAAATGGAATCCATGAATTAGTTACATCTCTCTCGGAAGTCGGCCGTACCATCTACAATGATTTGGTATGGTTATGATGCATCGACGCATCTGCCTGGTGGCTCGGGTTTTGTCTAGAAGTCTTCGAGTGGCCTCACCCAATCGACGCCCGCCTACAGTACCAGTATCCCCAAAATTGTCTCATATATGAGTTCGCGTCTCATAGTTTTGTCTTCAATAGTGGGGTTCTGTTGACTCAACCCACCGAAATGTCAGGCGAAATAAAGACAAATCAGTTAATCTGCATAAATATGCTTATAGCGAGGAAGGTCGGATACCTATCAACCATTCAGCTACGACTTTGCATGCTAGGTCGTAGAAAATGCCATAGAAAAAAAAAACCACGCTATTGAACTATAGGGGGCAAGGTCGTAGAAAAAAGTGAGAGGGCAAGGTCGAAGACATTATAGTAAGTAAAATACATAAAAGTAGTATATATAGAAAGATAATAATAAAGTAAGTATTTTCCTATAGTATAAATTGATTTTAAGCTAGATTGCAGTGTTGCGATAAGTTTGAAGTTTAGTGAATTTTTTTAATGTGGTTGTAGAGATTGAGATTGTATTATATGATTGGCCAGTCCGTACGGCCTGTGCATTTCAGTACATTAGATCAAGGTAGGATGAATACCGATTTTCGATAGGGGATAATATGGGAATACCGATTTAGGGTAAGGGTTACTACTAGTCTAACCTATATTATATCAGAAGTATATTAACCACAGGAGACCGGCCCCCTGCGGGTTCCGCCAATGCCGTTGAGGAACGAGCTGAGTCCTAGACGCGGCGCAAAGGCGCTTACGGCTCCGACCCCGCTTTCGACAGCATTGCTATTTCATGCTTGCGTTTCTCTACCACTTCTATCTCATCTGCCCATCTATCCATCTACGTGTTCTTCCAAGAGTATCATCGAATATCATCGAATTGCATTACGAATTGCATTGAAGTATATAGTTGTTTACCATGACCACTGATTACTCAAAATGGGACAACCTGGACACAGATTCAGAAAGAGAAACTCCCCCTCCAGCAGCACTACAATCAGGTGCGCCGGCTACAGCAGATCCAATCACAGGCAGCACTCCGGGATCCATCCAAGCCATCACTGTCCGTTGCGATGGTGAGAGAGTCAGATTCGCACCTTGGTCAGTGACATCGGTCAAGGCGGATCACCCCATCTTCTCGAACTTCGTGCCTCCTATCCCGCGACTCATCGAGGTTCCATTAGTCTTTCATCGGGTCGGCAGTCAATCTGCAGACCGGGCCGATCTGGATAATCAGGTCATCACATATCTCCATATTGACTCCGAATCCGGGTTCGCGCCTCCGAGCTGGCAGTCCCACATCGGCACGGTGCTGGTGGCGCGAAAGGATCAGAAGACGTTGCGACCACAGCATCTGGAGGGTGTATGGATGTATTGTGATCACATCTTGGATCTCTTCGGAGATGGAGAAGGTGCACCGACGCATATGTATCGTAGACAAGCATTTGAGGAGTGGTGGAAAGACTACTGCAAAGAGCAGAAGAAATTACGGCGGGGAACTGGAGGCGAGAATGACCCGGATGACTGGCGAGCGGTACAGTCGCCGTATGTGACATAGGTTCCTCGTATGTGCTGGTATAAGTATATCTCGCGCGCTGTTCTACGTGAAGCATTGCTGGCTTTCAAACGATCGTCTTGTTTCTACCGCTAGATCCGCAAGTCTCTTCATGGCGTCAACGATGACCTGGTCTGGCTTGTTGCCGAGGAAGTCCTGCAGCCGCACTATATTTAGCAGTTTGATGCCCTGTAGTGTCTTGCACCTAGAAAGTTGTACATAGAGACTAGTGAAGTCGCACTTCGAGGGCTGACCATTTGTCACGCGATTTCCTCGGAGCTCTAAAAGAACATCGGCAAACGTTTTCCCTTGGGCCTTATAGTCGGTCAGTACGAAGGCAGGGACCACAGGCAGTCCGCGTCGGGTGCATTTCCCGGATAGGAACTTGTAACAGGAGTTGGCTGGATCGAGTACATGCGTGATGGGCCGGATGAGTAAGGTACCCGCTGGGAGTGTCGGGATGGTTATATCTTTTGTCTCTTGTGACTCCAACAATATGCCTAGTGGCGGACCGAAGTGTATGGTAACATCGTCAGCGAGATAATGGCCTGGGAAGTTTGGGTCGGGAATGAGGTCCACGGCCGTAAACTCGGCCCCGTTCACAACTCTCAGGCCGGTATAGGTATTTTTGTTGACAACAACAGGCATGCCCTGGGCGTAGAAGAATACTCCTGGGATCTTACAGCTGGAGCTGTCGCCTTGCTCGATGGTCTGGGCTAGCTCCTGCTGTAAAAAGGTCCGGCTGCGCCAGGTGTGTGTCGAGATGAAGATGGAGATATGCTTTGCGTGAAAGCGGGCCCAATCTACCAGGGCTTCCATATTGAGAGCCCATCTGTTACGGTTGAGCGGTGTTATGGCACGCAAGCCAGCCTTGAAGGTGATCTGGGACCGGTCCACGAGCCTGGTGTTGAGCAGGTCAAAGTCCTCCCTAGTCTGGGTTCCGGCCCGTACTCTTTCCAAGAGAGCGCCCAGCTGTGGATCGTCCCGGGCGCGGACTTGCTCCTCGAGAAGGATGACGGTCTTGAACATCAGCCACAGGTTATGACCACGATGGTGAGCAATGGTTGCCTGTCCCGAAGAGGTCGTGTAAGTCGGATTCATCATCTGGTCCACCAGGAGACTTTTCTCAAGCACAGGGGCGAACTGATAGAAATCACCCATCAGGAGGACGACGGGAATACCGCCAAACGGCTTATCGGGGCAGTCGCGGAGGGCCTGGAGGCGACAGTTGGCCTGGAATAAAGTGGACCCCCCGAGCATGCTGACTTCGTCAATCACAAGTACCAACTTCTGCTTCCACCTCCATTTCTTCGCTTCCGAGAAGACTGGAGGCTCTCTTCTGTCGTTAGAATGGTGAATATCCAGTCCACAAGCCGAATGAAATGTCGTCCCGCCGATCTGAGCAGCCGCACTGCCGGACGTGCCGGTCACCTGGAGTTGATGCAGCTGGCCTCTAGCCACAAATACGTTCCGCAAAGCATCGACGATCCTGGACTTCCCAGTACCGCCTGGGCCACCAACGTATTGAAAGTTCTGACCGGCAGAGTCTGGATGGTCGACGTACTTGTCCAAGAACCGACAAATAAGCTGTAGCGCCATACTCTGCAAACCGTTGAGTGTATACGTGGAGGCGGCCTGAAGTCCCAGCTCCGTGAAACCTCCGACGGGACCCAGTTCAACAAGCATTCGAGGATTATGTGCCTGCGAGGTTTCCAAATGTCTCGGAATGGGAATGTCTGCATCGCATTGTCGAACAAGCAGATCGTCAATGTCAGCGTTCCCAATGGAGGTTGTGCCACCTTGCACAACACCCTCCATCTCGTTGAGCATCTGTAGATGCAGCAGATCCTGGGCCTTCGCCGCAGCCTGAACGTCATCGGCAGAAGGAACGGAGCATTGGCTTAAGACGCTGTGTTGACGATGGCGAATTTGCTGATAGAAATCGTCGTGACGTTGGATAAAAGGGCGGCGCTCTTCTATCGGGTTCTCCCTGTCAAGGTCTCGGATCAGACCTTGCAAGACCGGAGAGTCCTTTGTTGCGTCGGAATTGCGTACAGCATTTTGGAGAGTGCGGAAGAGGGCCGTATAGTTTTGGTAATGCTCTGCCATGGTCGGCTCTTCCATGGTCGGCTCATCATCACAGTTGCTTTCACCCAGGGGGAATTCTACGTCTACCGTGTCATCGCCTTCCGACCGGTTGGCCCAGAGCCGAGCATCCTTACGAGCATCCTCAGCCGACTTTCTGAGGAGAGAGATATTCGCGACGTGGGATCCCAAGCGAGGACACAGGTTAGCTGCGAAACTTTGCCATATGCCTGTGATATCGGGGTGGGTTTCGGAGAGGAATTTCTCCCATGGTACGAACAAGGCTAGATGGAGAACCGAATTCCTACACAGACTATCAGGGCAGCTTCGGGGGCGAGTGAACCAGGCAGGGAAAGATACCGTTTGAAGTACACTGGGTGGTCGTCCATGTGATCGTCGCTGATGAACCCTTGAAAGACTGGCACTGCGTATCCGGCGGGCTGACGAAGCTTTTGAATCCATTCGTGACATTCCGGGGGCCCCTGTAGCGCAATATGGACTTCATCCTCATCTCGACCACGACGGCGCTCCACGATGATCGTGGACATATAGTCGTAGAGGCACGTATCTCTCAGAACTGGGCCGCGATAAGCATAGGCGTCCAGGTACAGCAAGGTCCGGCCGTTTTGCCGAAACTGCACTGTTTCCGATGGCTCTTCGGCGTCGATTTGCGTACAAGCCTGGCGACGGAGGTGTGGCCAGCGTCGGAAGATGGTCCAGTAAAGTGCTGTCAGGTTGATGTAGGACCAGTTTGGTACGTTAGTAAAGTCTGTTTGATAGCCGAGCAGAAAGTAGCAGACCTCTACGGCCGAAAGCTGCCTCTCAGAGAAAATTCGGTTCGCTGCCCTCATCAAAAACTGGCGGCTCTCATTCACCACGTCCTGACGCTGGGCATCTTGCTCGGAAAGACTTGGCCCCCCCAGCGACGCGGATTCACGGAGCTGCCGAAGAACATCAGATGCAAAGACGAGGCGTTTCCACATGGGCGTGTCTAATTTGGTGGCATAAATTTGTGATGTAGAATACCATGGCCAATCCCTTCGTCTTAGTCAAGATCATAGAGAGGTCATGATTGTGGCGGAGGCCGACCGCCATTGCTTTGTTGTACCGGTTGACGAGCGCATGGTTCCGCCTCATGCTGAGCAGACCGTCCTCCGTGAACCCGGTGTTCTCGACGAGCTTCCAAGGGGCTTTGAACCGACAAGCCGTCGTTCTGTGTTGACCTGCGCCCTCTATAGCGAGTGCTTTCAGAGAATACTTGATACAGGTGTACGTATGCGAGTGCACCTGGCAACAGTAGGCAATGAAGTTGGACTCGTTGTCGAAAGCCCTTGAGAGAGTCACAGTGTTGTTCATGATCTCGTCAATCGGGTCGATTGGCTTTCTCTCCTTGCGGACGGCCCTTCCAGCTTCCTCATCCAGACATTCGTTAAATACAGAGTCCAGATAGCGAACCACTTGAGCACAGTATTCTCCCTCCTCATTTTTCGTCATATCGTCGATCAAGGAAGGCAACTCCATATTACCCTCCAACCAGAGTAGACCATGCAGGTGGAGACTACCTCGGTCGTTCGTCTCAACTGTTGCGTAGTAATGGCTGATCTTCCCGTAAACTGATTCCTGGCCTGTCTTGACATATTTCTCAAAGAATAAGGAGACCTCTCGATGGAAGAAGATGGCGGCGCTGACCGGATCCATAATGCTAAGAGAAATTCTATCATATCTCCCACGGAGATCAATCAGAAGCTCCTTGGCTGCATCGCGATCATGAAGTCTGTGAATGGAGAGTTTCAACTTGACCGGATTGTTGATATCATTGGGATTGACAGTAATCCAGATGGCAGGTATACCTGTCCAGATGTTCAATGACTGTATCTTCCTCCGCATCAAGAGCCGGGTTTCGTTGGAGAGCGGCTGCGCGTGGCCAAATATGGACAGTTCGTGGAGCGAGAACAAGATATCCGGATCGGTCGTGGTCTTGGTGTCCTGCATTTCCTCCTGTGCTATTTTCAAGCGGTCCATCGTCAGGCGTCTACAGACCCGGTCCAGTCTGTCGAAGGAGCCCTTTACCAGACGGACCATGCTGATTCTTCGGTTCGTGGATCGCAGGAGGATATTGAAGACCAAGAAACAAAAGATTGGGTGGACGGCAAACCGGCCCCCGTGTCGCTGCAACACGTACTTGGTCCAGTAGTTGAGCGAATGGTTGGTGCCACTCTGTGCGGAGCCCAAGGCGCCACGTGGATCGCCGTCTGGCAGACTGGGGCCCTTCGGGCCGCCCCTGCCCCAGGGGAAAAGTTTCGGAAAGGTTCGCGGGAAGAAATCCTCGTGTAGGCTGTCAGCGAAATCCGCGCCACGCTCGACCCGGATGAATGGCTGGTCACCCGCCGTATGGACCATCATACCGACGGGTTCGGCGTCATCATCGTGTCCGCCCGGACTCGTCCGCAAAGCCTCAGCTAAGAAGGACAGCTTGTCAGCCTCAGCGAATGTAGCAGGTCCGTCTAGAGGAAACATGCCGGACGCCGAGGTCTCGCACAGGGTATCATCGCCGTGGTCAACACTCCCTGGGTCAGGGGCAGATGTAAGTAGATCCTCAGGCGATTGGTGGGACTGTTCCACCAACTCGCTGTCGCCCGGTGGTGAGGCATCGTCGCTGGCATCTGGTTGCATGGAGGCGAGAAGCTCTTTAATGCTAGCGAAACCGGTCCCCTCTAATCCGCGATCAACATTTGGGACGATGGGGTCTGTGTGTGTCTTTTCCACGGCTGAGGGTTCCTCTCTTCGCATGCGCTCCATGAGAACGGCGGGAACGGCCGAGCCCTCGGCATACTGCCAGCCATGTATCTCATCCAGGTTAATCTCGATACCCCTATAGAGGGGATTGTTCTTCTGTAGCCACAAGAGAGCAGCAGTCACCCGAGACTTTCGCACCTGAAGAAGGGACCCCACTTCCGCCTGATTGGGTCTCTTGGCACCACTCCAAGAGACATGGATGTTCTCGATCGTCCGAAGAAGCGGGTGAGGCAGCACTGTGGTGACCAAGTCGTCTACGTTATTCGGAAACACGACAATGTGGCCCTTGATGTGCTTCCTGTAACTCGCACTCGACGGCGTCTTGTTATCAACAGTGAACTTCGTGATATAGCCAAAGGGGGCCTGGAGAGCGATCAGCCTCTCCTCGAGAGGAGAGAGGCCGTCGAGTTCTTTGGGATAACGATGCTCGCATCCTATATTCATGTTGTTGACGGAGCATGCCTTTGGCAGCTTCCCACGGTCGAAGCTACCGCGGCATTCGAGGCAAACATCGACCTGAGCGTCACCTGTCAGTGGCAGACACTTTTGGCACTCTTGAAAAGCCAATGTGGCTCGTAGGAGCGAGGAGGGCAAGTCCCTCCTCCACTGGATGGTAGTCATGTTGGCTGGCGCGCATTTTCTGTAACAGAAGGTGCAATGGGAAATAGGCAGTGTCCTCTCGTCTGCAAAAGCTGCATGGAACGATCTCGAAGTCTCGACTTGAAGGGCGAGCGGGACTTCCTTACACCAGGATCTCCTTAGCGATACGTCTTCCTTCACGCGAAAGCAGGAGTCCCGGTGTTGAAGAATTGTGTCAAGAGACAGTTGCTGATGTTGAGTAACCTCGTGCAGTAGTTTCGGCCTCTTCCGGCGGCTTCGGTCTCGGTCCGAGGGTGTCGGGGCCGGAAGTACGTCTTGCTGTATGCTATGCCGCTTGAGGGAAGGCGGTGTCCGGAGAGGAGAGGCTGGCTCAGGAGTCGTCGGTCCGGTAGCAACCCGCGTATGGACCCATCCACTGCGCCTGCGAGCCTGGTGGGGCCGATAGGGTCCGGGTCCACCGGTCCGACGTTCGGCGCGTCTACGGTCCAGGTCGTCCGATACACGGATGATTTCCTCGAGGGGCATTCTGAGCTTCGTGTTTCGGAGCTCCGACTCCATGACCCGCTGCGGCCGGGTGGTCCGCCGGGTGCGAGCCGTTGTATCAGTGTGCTGCCGATCTAGCCTCTCCAGAGTTTGGCGGACATCTTCTATCGGAAGGGGAGTTCGTCCTGGTGGAGGCATGATCCGAGTAAAAGTAACACGGACTATTATGTAGAAAGGATAAGACCTTGGATGTAAAAAGAGGAAACACCACCCTCAATCGACGCAGATGTCGAGAGGGCGAAATAAGGCATTTGCCATCCCATCAATAGACTTTGAGAGAGAGGAGCAGAGACCTGAAGGAAGGGACTAACCCGCTGCGCAGCGGTAGTTTAGGTCCACGGAGTAGAAGCTTTGAAGCTTTCCGTAGGTGGCAACTTCGGAGAGGGTGCCAGAGGGGCGCTTCAAGATTACAACCACTCGAACCATGCGACAGAAATATCGCATGACGTTCAGACCGTCGATAACCGGCATGGAGGTTGCGCTCAAAGATGTTACGCTTGGCAGGTGACCGCATCTCGTAGTCAGCGGCGTCCAGCTGGCGCCAACAGTGTTGGTGTGAGTGGGATAATAAAAAGCAATATACAGAAGGGCTGACGGGCGATGGCATCATGAATCGCTCGAGACCAGAGAAAATTGTGCGGGGTGAAGGTTTTTGGAGCAGACCCTGGACAAAGTTCGGAACTGTTTTCCCGTCGGAATGTGGGGACCATTTGCGTATAAGAAGTCGAGCTCATCTCACGAAAGATCCAGAGATGATTCTGACAGACTACTTTCTCATCAAAACACTGTTGCGTGCCATGCAAGATTCAATCCCTGATGCCTCAAGGTCTAGGTTCCAGTAACGGGCAATCAAGGGCTCGTTTGTCGGGAGCGGCGCCAGGGCAGCCAGCTCTAAGCCCCCTGGGAGTGCAATTCTTCTCCAGCCTCGAAGGCTTAGAGATAGCTTCATCCACCGACCGGCAGCTTATCCGAGGGCACAATCTGATCGGTGCGGTCCGGCTGCAATTCGTCAAGGCGAGCTTCTTTGACGGAGGAGCAGGGGAGCACGGAGAGGTGCTCGATGAGATCGATGGAATCGACGTGCCACTCTCCATGCACGTGTACCCCTTCCCCCAAGCAGATGAGTGGGAAAACCAGTGGTTCTTCTTCGACATCCAGCTCCATCCGTATCAGCTACATTTCCGCCGTAGAGTCGAGGACGGTGAGGAGTCCATTATTGGAGGATGGGAAGACTCATATGCCAAGTTGGCCCAGGTTCGTGGACAGATGTGTGTTCAAGCGTATGTCGATGCCCTGTTTGAAAGCACCAATGTAGCAGAGACACAGGCCCATAAGTCAGAGGTCAGAATACTAACCGACACATCTTTTTAGCATCTCGATAAGGCCTCTCAGGCTTGCCAATGACTGCCTCCCGACCATAGCACCGCGCGCTACCTTCCACGGACCTGTCGACACCACGGCGTTCCGTTTCAAGGCTGGATCGTTGAGTAACAATCAGCTAAAATGCTGCGGCTTCATCCAATGCAGCACCTATCTCGTACCACCCCGTGACAAGGACCCGACATTCAGAGGCGGCCAGATGTTTCACATTCTAGCATACATGCCACACGATCAACAGCCCTGGAAAAGCCGGGTCGATTGGATGAAGGGCTTGCCTGAGGGCGGATTCGCATCTGGGAAGTGGATGTACGGAAGAGGCAGCATCGTTGGTGTCCTGAACCCGGCACTGTTACAGGAGGAGCTTCAACCTGGGCAAGATATCCTAGTTGTGCTCGTAGATGAGTTCAGCTTCACATCGAAGGCGACGCTCGAGGGCGCTACTGTGATGAGGAAGGCGTCCTCTCCACAGAAAGCAAAAGTCGACCTGGCAAAAAGACGAAAACCCTTTCAGCAGCAGTCCGGACAACTCGCCACCCAAGCGGGCAAAACATCCTTCTTCGACCAGGGGCATGAATGGTACAGGGAAAGAAATCAGGGACGGTGCATATATGCCTGTCGACCCGCGGCTCCAACAGGAACTAGCGGGCCACGAGAGGGATTCAATCTTGGTAGCAGGTTAGCATTCGACATGTCACCGCAAAGCGTTTTGCGGAGTAGAGCTAAGCACCAGACTAATACAGAAACGGAGACTTCACAGAGTCCGAGCCAATGAGACAAGATACATTCGCACCACCAGCCGAACGGGAAGGGCAACTCATGAAGCTACCACCGGAGGGCACCACGTACTCTTCTTTTCACGAAATGAGACAAGAGCTCGTTGAGTTCGCCAGATCACAAAGCTACGGTATTCGTATCTGTCGATCATTCCAAAAATTCTCAAGAATCACAGGAGACCCGGTCGCGAAGAAGAGAATGGTTTGGCAGTGTAACCGTGGAGGGAAGGGAGACTGTCCATTTTCATTCAACGCCGTGGAGGTCAAAATAGGAAGCGACCGGTGGGAAATAAGATATAAGAAGAACGAAAGCCAGCATGTTCATAACCATGGACCAAGCGGTGGATTTGTCATATGCCCTGAGCGAAAAGTGCGGAAATGATGCACGAAGAATTGACTCCTGTAAGACCATGATTTGGTGTTGGCATGAAAATCACAGCTCTTGTCCTCAATCGCTGGTTTTTTTTTTTTTTTCTTTATGTGTCACATGACCAGGTTCAAGTAGACGTATCAAGTAACGGGTCCTTGGTTAGCAAAAAAGGAAGAAAAAAAAATCGGCAAACGTCACTAAGAATGTCGTAGGACAAACCAATGTCTTGCTGACTCGATTACCCTGTATCTCTTTGAGTGGCAGAAGGCAACAAAACGGTCAACTCTCTCCTGTAAAAAATTTTTTCCTTGGCACCCGCTGTT
>PVQA01001211.1:0-11363 GCA_002980515.1 Fusarium burgessii | reverse complement strand
GCTTGGCAATGGTTTTAGAACAATATTTGTACCGAACGCGAAGTGAGTGAATTTACCCCCTCCTGGAGGAATTGGGGCTGCTGCAAAGTGTTCATGAACACCATGGGTTTTAGGGCGACCGCCTTTGTTACTCATGGTGACAGTCGCATGTCCATTGCTTTTCAACACTGAAGATGGGAATTTGGTGATGATTTGTGCGTCCCACCGGTAATTTTACCATGTACTAAACCTATTCCGTGCATATACTAGTCCTAATACGGGTAGGCACTAAGCCTAAAATTGTAGGGTTTTTGACGTAAATTACCGCCAAAAACCCCCTTTAGGAATTTGACCGTCAAATACCGTTTTTGACGGTCAAAAACGGAACCCTAGCTTGCACGCGTCGCGGGGCAGAACAATATCGGATTGAATTTGGCACTTGCATTATGGAAGGATTTGAAGATGGTAAGGGCGTGGAAAAGGCTCTGGAGACGGGGTTACAAATGCATGATATTCCCATTGTTTAAACTAATCATTAAGAGGCGGGCGTGTTACTGGCTGACTCTGAAGCTGTCTTGTCTGTTTCCGTGAGTTTCTGCAGGGCTTCTTTAGAAGCGCCTATCAATTATGTTAAGCGTCGTTTATCTAACTGACCATTTAACTTATATATATGAGAATTTCTAGGCGCTAGTATAATATACTTTTTTAATATAGCGTACATGATAAGCGAGTGTAACAAACAAGCGAGTGTAACAAAAATCCCTCATACTACATCCTCCCCATTTAATCAATTAATTCTCAACCATCTAATATGCTACAATCAAATAAAGAGGCTAATATCCTTCTTTCCCTTTAGGCCCTTTAAAATAACCCTAAATTAAAGCTCCGAAAGGCTGCAGAGATCTATCAAGTTTGCTATGTAAAGCTATGGCGCTGGCGCAAAGGCATTCTCTCTACGCGTGATACTATCCCGAAGTTATGGAAACTATCTGATCCGGAGGAACAGATAATAGTTCAGTTTATCCTCGACCTGGATTCGCGAGGATTTCCTTTGCGACTGCGTGGTGTTGAAGAAATGGCTAATCGGCTACTTGCCGACCGCGATGTGCCACCAGTTGGCAAGCGTTGGGCTTTAAACTTCATCAAGCGATAACTAGAGCTTAAGATGCGTTTTCAGCGGAGATATGACTATAAGAGGGCTAAATGTAAGGATCTAAATATTATCCGCAACTGGTTTAGGCTTATATAAAATACAATCGCAAAGTATGGTATTGATGCAGCCGATATTTATAACTTTGATGAGACCGGCTTTATAATAGGTATGATTGAAAGCGGTATGGTTATTACAAGCTCAGAAAGGCATAGAAAACCGAAATCTGTGCAGCCTGGAAATCGGGAATGGGTTACTGCTATTCAAGCGATCAATGCAGAAGGCTGGGCGGTCCAACCGTTCATTGTGGTTACCGGTCAATATCACCTTGCCAATTGGTACCGAGAAAGCAATCTCCCAGGCGATTGGGCTATTGCTACGACCCCAAATAGCTGGACCGATAATAAGATAGGCCTTAAGTGGCTAAAGCATTTTGATTGATGCATAACCGACCGATTAGTTGGTTCCTATCGTCTTCTAATCCTCAATAGCCACAAAAGCCACCACTCAGCAGACTTTAAGCAATATTATAAGAAGAACAATATTATTACGCTCTATATACCGCCTCACTCTTCCTACTTACTCCAGCCTCTTGATGTTGGGTGCTTTGGGCCGCTGAAAAGGGCCTATGGCCGAGAAATAGAGCAATTGATCAAACGCTCTATAACCCACGTTTCTAAGACCGAGTTCTTCCCGGCCTTCTATGCCGCATTTAAGGCCACTATAACAGAGAGTAATATCAAGGGAGGCTTTAAGGGTGCTAGGCTTGTTCCTTTTGATCCGGAAAGTGTGGTCTCGAAGCTTGATGTGTAACTACGGACTCTAACGCCGGCTAGGGAGGAGGCTAGCCAGGCTTAAGCTTGGACTTTAAAGACACTAAAGACAGTCCTCGAGGCTGAATTTCAGTCTGACTACCTTAAAAGGCGACTAAGAAGGCATCATAATAGCTCCCCAGAGTCAGTTATAGAAGCTATGAAGTCGAATACTAAAGCACTAAAGGCAACTATGCATGAGGTTGCCTTATTAAGGGCTGAGGTATATGACCTTCGATAGCAGTCAAATGAGATACTAAGCCGGCGCCAGAGGGCAAAAAGAACCAGGCTACAGAAACAAGGGGTAATGATAGTAGAGGAAGGAAGGCAAACAATTGATTAAATGGATATTGATATGCAGGTAGTGGCCGAATTATCGAAAAATGGTGGTGGACAAGGGTCGGCGTGACCGAGGGAAAGGCGCTGTGGAAGATGCGGGAAGACTAGACATAATGCGAGGACGTGTTAGGAAGTATTAAGACCATTGGAGAGAAGTATAGTAATTAATTTAAATAATTAGATAATTTGTTATGTTTTTATTGCGATTTCTATTTAGAAAGTTAAGATTTTTATTACACTTGCTTGTTTGTTACACTCGCTTATCATGTGCGTTATACTGTTATTTAAAGTTAATTTATTAATAAAAAGCCTATTTTTTTTATAAAAGGTAAATTAACTAATTTACTATCATAAGAGGTAATAGGGGTGGTCCCGGTTTTTGTATATGCACAATGTCCGCAATAGCTGTTTACCTATAGGAATGCTATTGCACTTATATAAAAGAGAGGCATAGGACTATATGACTTACTTATCTACTCCCGAGTAATAGTCCTTCTATACATAAGCCTTGCCATGATCTTGCCGTTAAGCAGAGCTAATTTTGGTAAAGTTATGTATTGATATAAGCTTACTTACGAAGTCTGAGATCCCAAATAAGCAGAAAGGGAAGTTAGGCCTAAGATTGACGTCACATCCTTGTGAATTTTATCAAGAGGCAGCTCATCCCCTGAACGCCCTCTATCACTCTTAAGAACCCCACGACCAAGCCCTTTAGCTCAATCATAGGTTGGCTTTCTATTATCTCATAGAGACATGCTAATAATATAGAAAGGTGGATTTAAGGCATTCAATCCTCCCTTTGTTATAAATTTTAGCAAAATGTCTCCATATCAGCCTCCTTGAGTGCGTCTGAGGTTTACTCCCCAGACTGAACGGCGCCAAAGAACTGGACCGACCACGCCATGGAGTCGACGATTTCCGCCGGCCAGGCACTTGGTGTGGTAAAAGAAAAGTCTGACACGGAGGCGTCCTGCCCGTCTAGACTAGGAATAGGACCTTTAGAGGCTAAGGCTGCATTAGATGCTGGAAGTGCCTGGTGAGAAATATTGTAACTGTCGAAGTCCTGGACTTTAGAGGAGGGGTATGGGGGTTCAGAAGCGATGGTCGCATCTTCTGGAAGATATGTTAGTACCAGCTTGAAGGAAAGACATGGCGTGCACATACTCCATCTCAGACCGCATTCTTTTAGTCCCTCCATCATGTCTCTTGCAATCCTAGCGCCCGTCGAGTTGACGCTGAGAGCCTCAAATACTCTTAAACAAGTCTCTGCATCATCAGAAATGCCGGCGGCATCGAAACCATCCAATGCATCCTCCGTTTGCTGACTGAAGATGCTTGAGACCACCAAGATAGACCCTGCGCATATCAAACACGAGATCATTTGCCACCAAGGGAATTCTTGCACCAAGTCCTTTTCACACGAAATACAATGCATAAGGCGTGCTGTCTCCCGTGCCTCTGCGATGCATATCTTTTCATACATGCTAACAAGGGCCCAGTTTGTCTGTGTGAGTGCAATCTCTGTATCATCATCAAGACTGCGTAATATTGGGTAGCAAAGGTATGGCCTGTGGATGAGAGCCCGGAGATGGTGATATTTGATAGCCAACATGCTTCGCTTCAATATGTTAGTAACGATGTACGTAGCGAGTATTTAGATTTGATAGAGATATATACCTGGCGTTTGAAGATAAAGGATTTCTCGAAGGCGTGTCCTAAGTCGAACCGCAATGTTCTAGGCAGCGATAGTTTCCATTGTATGAGTTGAAGGTCGAGTTCTTTAGTATTGAATAGATCTCCAGTTGTATTCTGGCCGGCTCTCGGGCTATATAGGTCTCGCAGGACCTGGCTGACGATCTTGGAGAAGGAGATAACTTCTAGATGGTAGTCGCCAACGGAAGGACCCTCAAACGTTGTCGGAATATCGCCGCTATCCCAATCGATGTCCGAATCTCCGAGTCGGGAGGGCAGCGGAACATCGCAGTAGTCTTCATGGATCGCTGGGGGTCGCCCTAGCTGCAGAGAGACCAGGCGATCTAGAACGTATATACAGTACCAGATTCGCCGCCGCCGCTCTACAAGTAACCTACCTGATCCCTTGAGCTTTTTGGGATCGTTTTGCTCCACATGCAACCCAATGCTCTGGGCCATACGTACGGTTTGCCCCAATGTTGCCCAACAGCTGCCAAGTTAGCTTCACATAAATGGAGTGGCATCGGACTTGAACTTACTTGTCTGTTCTGCAGACTGCTAATAAATAAAAGCATTGAGCCAGGAGCAAAGATACGTGGTGGATTGACCGGTCTGTCCCTGCGGGCAGGGCTAAAGACAGCGCCTGAAGGAAGTAAACTTCATGAGACTTGTTTGCTCCCATTTGTTCTCCTGGTAAGCTAGTATAGTAGGCCCCGATGGCACAAATGACATCTAGCCACAGTATGAGTTAAAAAGAACCTTGGCTGACACAAGGATAGCTAGTGACTTACATATCAGTGCCAGTTTGGTGTTGTCCAGAGAACAGTCATCTGATAAGTCTAGAGCTTGGTCAAGGGACCTTATAAACAGTGACTGGGGGATAAAAGGAAAGGCAAGATGGACAGTAGAGAAGTAGACGTCGGCGAAGACTTTAGCCGCTTCAGGGCTCGGCAGCTCGACGACTCTACCAGGCATAACATTGGGGGACGCGATGTCGTCGACTTGCTCGTAGCTGTCAACTCTTTGGTCAGAGTCGGTAGAACCTGGCTGGGCCTGCAGTACCCGCTTGACCAGGTTGAAAAAGCATACATCGCTCACCTTACCAAGGTACCTCTCGGCCTGACCAACCTGTGGCCGTAAGGAAATAGCATCAGATCCAGTCACGCTTGTCGGCAGCCTAGTTGTCAGAGTAGATGCATCGATATTAGACAAGGCCCTATCGGCGGCTTTCATACAAGCCAACACTGTAGATGCGTCTTCCCGATATTGTGGCGTCGGCAGCTTCGACACAACCAGGTCCAGTAGCGCCTCGTACTGCCTTATTGCTTCGCGGAGGTCTCCATGTCCTTGGACAGCGCCGTCGAGCGAGCTGCTGTCGGGGGCGGCTTCCTGGCGCCGCTTGGCTCGCCTCCCAGCTCTGTAGACACAGTCATGCCCGTAGTCTTTACAGCGACTGCATTCGGGCCATTTCCCGTCGCACTAACACGCTCCTGATCAATAGGAAGCACGAGACAGAGGAGCGGCATAGGCTTGCCTTGGACTTCATGGACCGGCACTTGTGACAGGCCTTGGCAACACGCTTCCGCTTAAAGCCGCCGTGGGACTCTGGCGGGTTTGAGGCGTTTGCTGCGTCTTCCATGGAATTTGCGAGTTGCAAGTATTGATGATGCTCTTTTTTGCTTGATCCAGCTACTTAAAGAAGAGTACTTGTTCTTTTTGTTTGGTGAGGGGTTATAGGCGGTATAGCCGCCCGTTCCGAGTTATCCGATCAGCCGTTTCTCCGGGTTTACATCATAGGTGGGGAAAACAAAACAACTAACTTTTAGGAATATGGAGTGCACGGAGTTTCTCATCAAAGGAAATTACAAACCATGATTTTTGAGGCGTCTAATTGGGTGTGTCTCTCATCCTATACTGAAACCAGCTAGAAGATAGCAGCCCTCCTACCCAAGTAGACATCGTGACAAGGGAGAATGCGTCTGTTGGATTGAACCTTGGACTACGGACCCGAGTCGCCTACAATTGCATTACATAAAAGTACGGCACATGTCATGCTCGATCCGATACACCCGGTTTGCGGACTTGGGTGTTTCAGTACCAGCTGCCGCTGATATGCTACTGGCCACATCAGGCTTGAGATCGCCATCACCAGATTGCCAGGGGCCGTTTTCTACTTGTACATGGTGGACCTCCGTCTTGGAGCTGCTCAATTGGACTGAGCAATGCTCTTTCGCTTCTTTTGTCACTTAGGGGCAGTTCTACACTAAATTGTCTATATTCCGCCAGCTAAGTCGTTGAGTGATGCGACTGGAACTAGTTCTTGAAGCAGATGCCAATGCACACCCCTTCCGGCCCGGGGATCGTGCGCGGGGAGAGTTGCTCATCTGGGGTCACAGGTTCAAACAGTCACCAGGAATCACTGCCACATTTCAAGGTAGGTAGGCTAAACAACATGTTGAGCTCTTTGTGCCTAAAGCTGAAGGACGGGCGCACTCCCTAGGTAGACTAACTTTACACTCCAAGCGTCAAATCGGTGGAACCTCTGCATATACGGGTTCTGCATGCAACAAGTCAGATCATGTGGTACACACAGTAAATAGTCCATCGGACACTCTGTGGCTCATGCTAAATGGAGAGTAGCTATTCGAAGAATCCAAGCAGATTAAACCTGACCACAAAAAGCTCGACCTTCAGCTCGCCAAGTTACAGCCATGACGCCGACTACTATGCCCCCTTTAACTTCACCTCTCCAGGCAGCAGCTGCCAATGCCTTTGTCAACTACCACCATCACTGGAGATGACGTCGTCGGGACTTACAATTAAGGCCGAATATGCCATTATCATGACGGTCAGACACCGTGTGCTCCGTCGAGTAATGAGAGTTAAAACTCTACGCCGAGACCTATCTTTTGAATCGGAGGCCTTAATCACGGTCTTACCAACGTCAAATATCGGGTCTCTCTCTGCGAGCAAGCTTTTTCCAAAGCTTTACATGGCTCTGGACAATGGGGCCGTCTCTAGGGTCAGATCCCACGAGTGGCAGCCTCTGTATACGCCTACGCTGCAACTCGAGGTTTTGCTTCCATCGCCCCCTATCCTAACCCCGGGACGTCCGATTCCGGTACAACTGATCCTGCATAATCCACCAGAGCTGCTCAGAGGCAAGAAAATCTACATCCGCAGCGTCGAAGCGCAGTTGAGGAGCTGCATAAAAGCCAAAGTCGAACTGGTCACACAGTGTGACCGAGACACGACACGGTTGGAACTTCCAAGGACTGTTTTATGTCAACAAAGAACATTTTGAGCTGGATTTGGGGGCGTGGGGACAATACCTTATTATGGATGCACTACCAACGTGCAAATCGTGCGTACTGGACACGACACATTCGCTTCGCATTTCGGCGGGGATATCTATAGGCGGAAGCGAGGAGACTCAGGTATGTTTGACCCCCTGTGGGCAAGAGTTGTGCGCCATGTAGCAAATTTGAACCACCCTAACCAAGCCCAGCTTGTTGAGACATCGCTTGAAGTCATCATCATCGGCGCCCCACCTAGCTATACTAGAAACCCATCGGTATAACAGGATACGTTCAGTGGAGGAGGCATAGGTGAAAGCCAGGGCTTATCGGTTAGACCAGGCGATTTCTCTGCCTTGCTTTAACAATGTTTCCGCTGGTACAAGTGAACCAGGCATCGAAGGCATGCGAGTCGACCTGTACTAGATTGGGGAGTAAGCGTCCATGGCTATGCTCCGGGAATCGAGCACACACAAACACACAACGATATATATACCCTTTTGTAATAAAACCATATCTCAACTTATTATCATGATAGGAGCTGATGCAGGGCATCACAAGCTGTGACCTAGAGGTGTTATTTACAGATGAGCCTAGCAACAAAACTAGTCTTCCAACCCAAGCTTAACAGGGCATCACGAAGAGAACAGCAATTCCGCCACCAGTACAATTTACCATAACTTGCTTTTTCCACCATTAAGTTCCTACAGACGCTGCTTGTCCTTGAGTTTCCTAGTTGTGTTCATGAATGTGTGCTCAACATACGTTGGCGATGCGAACAGGCATGTGTGCGGCAGCGTATTGGTATACGTGAGGAAAACAGCTTAAAGGACACCAGAGCCTAGATCCTTTAGCCTACATTCAACATCCATTCCAAGCTCTTAAAGGTGTGCTATAGTCACTAGTCTTATTTCTAGCTTTATCTTCAATTGTATCTTGAGGTCTATCTCCTCACCAGATACCATAGCCATAGCATCAAAGCTCGTCAGATCCTGTAGCTCATAGTCTCTAGCAGCAGCTTCTCCTCTGCTTAATTAACATGTGCTCGGGAACAATCAATTGTCAGTCACGGGACATCATCGGGTTCCTCTATATCTCGTCTCCGAATTGTCAGACAGGATGTGCGGCTCCATCGCATCAAACTCGTACCCCACCAGACCATGGTGGAGTATGTCAATGCTCTGCATTGCGCCAACCTTTTGCAGGAAGCACATTGTCAGGTCGCTGCGCTGGGCATTGTGGTTGGACCATGTGAAGGGTGAGAGGGCAGTATCGGGAAACAGTGCGTTCCCGTACATGTCGGCGGATGCAACGCCGTCAAACTCCAGGTCACCACTGGCCGTGCTAAGGTTCTGAAGCGGTAAATTCATGGCACTCTCTGTGCCAAAATCGATCCCGCAGTAGCCTTGTTCGATATCCGAGTCATGTGGTTCCGACACTGCGGTTTCGTCGACGCGATTGCAAACCAATTCCTTGTCTCTTGCATGACTTGGCGTCGATGCAGCTTCAGAACTCTCGTGTTCTTCCAGCTCGCGATACAGCTCCTCCATGCTAGTCACGTCCTCAGGGAAGGCGGATTGGACCTGGAGATCAACGTCGCTATTGGGTGGAACGCAGCCCAGAATCTGCGCGATGTGTTGGGCGACAGGTTGACCGTGTTCATTGAGTTGGGGCTCACCCAACTTCCAAGGTTGCGAGTTCCTGACCATGCCGTACAACTTGCAAACAGTTTCTATCAGGATATATTGGGACTGCTCCAATACCTCGGCGTATCTGAATGTGTTGTTAGTGACATCACACAGGGGGCTGTGTGAGGCACATCACCTACCCTTTAGGAGTCTGTTTATAGGTAATGGTTCTCCTGGCGCTGGGTGCGCATATCTTCTCGTCGTCCTTACACCTTTTGCAAGGGATCTTACCATCGCACTGTTATATCTATGAATCCCACGTACAGGTTTGTAGGACTTGTGGTTTGGATAGCTTACCTTAGTCTTCTTCATTCTGCATCTCACACATGCCTTACGAACCTTCCTCTGGGCCCTGTCCGTCATAGCCTCTTGCATGCTAGTATCGCCATGTCTGAGCGAGGTCCTGGTGGCTATACGCTTGAAAGTATGGCATTGCTGCGCGACTGACTTGCCGGCAGAAGCAGTATCTTGTTGGGCCAATCTGGCTTCTACTCCTCCGCGGGAGCACAAACGCCGGCGACCAGCCATGTCTATCGTAGTTATTATACGAGGTGGGACGTAGGCAAAGATATAATAAGGGGACCAGGCTGTATCTTTCGATAAAACACCAGCTTCTCCGCCGAGTAAACGCCCAAGTACACTGCTCTAAAGGTAACAAATGGTTTATGTTATACGCGGCAGTATGTGGAATACCGATGTAGTGGGTAGGAGATGTCCGAATAGCCTCAGTAAGTAGCACAATGCTCTGAAAATCAGGGCTTGCAACCGTGTCATCCTTTATAATGGAATCAGCTTCGCCCAAATTGGCCGTGGTTGGGTCTACCAAGGGGCTTCTGGTGGGCGAGGTGTTGCGCCTGTTGCGACTGCCGCCGGATCCGTTACTGACTTCTGTATGCCACGCTTCCAGGAGCTACAGACATCATATTTCCGGCAATTTTATTTTATGCATGAAAGAGCCATGTGACTCGCTTCTATTGCCCTCTATCGACGCAGCCGGCTACCAATTTGGAGCCACTAGTCGCACCTTAACTTTTTGCTTTGGCGGGGTCTTGCTGTCGGTTTCGGAAACGCACTACGGCTGTTCTGTACTAATGGCTGATCCTTCCCTAAGAAAGTCCGGTCTAGATACTTCTACCCGGTTAGGTCGGATATCAGCAACGACCCAGATACCGCAGGCCCGTGGTGTAGTACATAGTAATCACCCCAGTATAATACCAGGCATAGCCGCTACAGCCGAGAAAGAATCTTGGAACGACCATGCACAGTTGCATGGTAATTTAGGATAAGTCGGCTTTCGGGCTGCGTAGCGGAGACTTGTTCCCGGTTAGGCAGGCGGCAAAGCTGTAGAGGAACGGTCGGTTAAGAGACATGATTGATCGGCAGTGCAGAACAAAGCTGGGACAAGGCACACTGAGCAATTCATCGACGTTGGAGCGGATGGCCAGCCTGATGCTTGACAGCGTCAATCTCCTGTCCTATGCCCCAGGACAAGACCATGATTCTGGGATTTTAACATACTAACTGGCAGACACGCGATACTGGTTTTCAGGCTTTAAAAAAGCGTTAGAGGTATTAAAAGTGCTACAATGCAATGCAAGTATCATCGTAACCAAGGCTAATTGGGCATAACTGGGCAATGCTTTAGGAGGCAGAGGATATTCGCTATTAGTGTCGCACTGGATGTGCTTAAAATGGATTGAAGGTCGGGTCATTCAGAATGAGCAGCAGTAGTGAGTTGATTGGTTCTAACTTCTGTGTGGGGTATTCCATCCCACAGGTTTTACTTTAAATTACCCAGCTTGATTACTAAGGGCTGTTGTTCGTGAGGATCATTGAGACCATGCCCGGCCTGCGACGTTAGGCTTAGATTGGGACTACATGAATGCTAATATTCTATTACTAACGCAGGACATCGCTCAGTCTAAGAATATATTTAAGAGTACATCACTAAAGTCGTTTCTCGGAGACTTCTGTGTCATCGGGCGCCTACTGGCACCGAGCAAAGGTCGTGTCAATATCATCATGATGACGTCACAACTCTGCCTAGACTTGGGGTAATTTGTAATGGCGGTAGCCAAGGAGGGTATGCCAGATAGTTGTTAACAAATTTGGGCAATAGTACAGCGCTCTACTAAATAATTAAATGCTATGTTGTGTTGTTATTCTATATTTTACAGAGAGCATCTTATTTTTTCCGACGCCTTTGTATGTATATTCGACTCGCTTATCACATACCTTATCCCTTTAGTCGGCATAGCCCTTCAGAGCGGTCACAACAGGGGAGTCTAACCAATCAAAATATACTAATCAGGCAGTACGCATCAAATGTGTATAGTTAAGCCCTGTAGTCAGTACTCGGTGGGTTTCAAAGGCATTTTACCCCACCTCTAAAGAGGTGGTGACATAA
>PVQA01001210.1:0-48767 GCA_002980515.1 Fusarium burgessii | reverse complement strand
CTGCTTTCTTATTCATTTGGACCACTCTAGTCTCGGCTCTACTAATACATCGAGGCATCTGTCATGGTAATATCGAAACTGATCCTGTTGTGAGTTTTGCCCAATGATACAGAACAGCGTAACCCCTGTCGTTTACCGACGCTTAGTTATTCCTTATTTGGTAACATTTGAGAAACTAAGTTAGCTATATTTTCCACCTCCACAATCGGTCCCCTCAACACCCCTGTCATACCCCATCTCCCCAGGTCCCACCCGTGTAAAGGCTTCGACTTTCTCACTTTGGAGTTACAATCTTTTCATATAAACAATTTCTTCACCATGGCTGAGGCTGATAATGAGGCAAAGTCCCGCTTGAAGAGAACGAGGACAGGGTGCTTCAAGTGTAGGGTGCGCAGACGAAAATGTAAGTTGATGAGATGCTTGCTAGAAAGGACATTAATTAATTCTACCTCAGGCGACGAAGGGAAACCATCATGCCAACGCTGCATCGACCGTGGATTCGTGTGTCAATATGGTACAAGGCTGTCATTTCTTCAGAAGAATGCAAAAACATCTTCAGAATCCCTCAGCTCAAAACAACTGTATGCTAAGCTGAGAGTAGGTTCATCGAGGAACTCGCTTGATGCATGGTTACTAACAAGAACCCAGTTTGTTGTATCAGAAACAGCAACGAAGTCTGGTACACAGGTACAGCGTAGCAAAGTTACCTCAAGCGAGCTTGATAAGGCCCAGAGTCTATCTATAGATAGAGAGGCTGAAGTGGCAGCACAGAAGGATACTTCTCAACACCAAAAACCCTCGCAACAATCACAGCCACCCGGGCCGTCTTTCGAACCCCCTTCACCAGCGATAATTAGTCCCGGCATCGAAACTTACGTTACATCTCTTCAGGCTACTTACTATGCCCCACGAGACTCTGCAGATTTTAGTCTCATTACCTCACCCTCCAATACTGCGTATGAAGCCGCCCTTGACGGACTGCTCGCTCTGGGCCATAATCACTATGTATCCCCTTCAGCCCCTGCTATATCTCAAACTGGAGACCATAGTAAATTCTTCGCACCGCTACCACAACATGTCCAATTCGAAGTGAGCGATAAGCCGCGCGAGGACGTCTTTCCTAATTGCCTTCATATGCCACAAGATCGTGCTGTTGAGCTGCTACGATACTACAGATACAATATTGCGCCTTGGGTAAGATTGGCTCCTCTTGCGCCTGGGAACTATCTAATAGGCCTCACAGCTCGATATAAATGATCCTGATCAGACGTTTGGTTTACTTATCCCTCGTGTTACTATGGACTCTGTCCCTGTTCTCAATTCTCTCCTATCCCTTTCCTTAGAAATGCTAGGAGATCGTCCCCAACTTGATTTAACAGGACAGTCCTTATTGCCTAATACGAGTAACTCTAGCACTGATACCCTTCACAGCGCCCTGACATTCACCTTCGCTGCTATCCGCCGCCAGGCCGCTACTCAGCCTACTTCTTGGTTGAGTCCATCAAAGGGCGCTGGCTACGAGACAATCAACTCGACTCTATTTCAAGTCCATCATCCGACCGCCGCGCTTGCTGTGTCTTGGATGATTTTGCGTCTCAGTGAGTCTCCCTCTCATAGACTATATGTCTATTTCTAATATGTTTAGGCGTTTCTGTTGGCCTTATGAACGGCTCGTCAGTCCCTATACCCTCTGTCGTCTCTTGCGAAGATTCCTCACCTCTCGGCATCTTGAATAGAGAACCACCCATAACTGATCGAGAGCCTGTTCTTTTGTGCGCTCATGTACTCAATTACTGCTTCGGGGATGATATTTCAACGGGCCCTGGCATGATCCGCCCTCTTGCAGCCCATAGATGGAAGACGCTTTCTGAAGCTCTTCACAAGTGGTACACAAACCGTCCCACGTCCTTTAGGCCCATACTTGAGACTGAGGACAGTGAACATCTTTTCCCGCTAGTGATCTTTACAAATGGGGCGGCAATCTTGGCCAACCAGCTATATCATACGTCAATGCTGTTGCTCCTTCAGAATCGGCCACGTACCCTTCCAAAGGAGCATGGCCGAAACGTTTACCTGTCACCACTATGGCATGCTCGGCGCATTTGTGGTACCAGCCTGAACAATGACACACGAACCAATTGGGACTTTAGTTTACTAGCGTCTTTTTATTTCGCAGCTAAGCGGATGACTTTTCAGCCCCAGCAGCATACCATTTTGCGTGGAATTGATCGCATCGGGTCTCTAACAGGGTGGAATGTGAACTCATTAGCATCACAACTGGCGCATGAGTGGCAGCCAGATTGAAAACCAGAAATCTTTGAGCAGGTATCGGGTTTATGTATATTTAGCTTGTGAGAGATCAAAGTCTGGTGCCTCTAGTGGTTACCATTTTAACTGTCCAGCATCTTTCAAGAGAAATAGCTGATTGCTTGTTTAGTCTCCATATAAAAAGGTTCAGCAACTAGTGTATGTTTAAGGATTTAGATAATAGCTATAAATGTTAAAAGGCCTGATGAATGTGAGGATTGAATGTGCTTAACAGTGTTTCATTGACTCCGCACGGTTCCAATTTGCATCTTTGATAGAATGAGTTTGAGTTTAAGGAGTTAGCCTATAATCAATATCAAGTTGGGCTGCTTCAAAAGACGCCCCAACTGGAGCCTTAGAAAACACTGAGACTTGGATCTCCATCAGACTTGGATCTGTTGAAAACCAGAATAGGCAACTTCAAGCCCTCCACTACCTAGTCTAAAAAGTGTGGAGAAGTGGAGAGACGATGACCTTCCTATAATGAACTGCACAAGACCATAAGCAGTGCTACGTGGACAATGTTGTATGCAAGTGAAATGAGACGAAGATGACTTTCCTTTTATTTCTTGATGCTACCTACACTCTTTCCACGTTGGCATTATCGTCTTGCTTGTTTCTTCTTTTAAACCATAAATCTTGTTGCTCCATCTCAACACAATGTGTTCCCTCGCAGCCTCACAACGCCTCACCCATAATACAACACCAATAGTTGATAAGATGAAGGTTAAGCTCAACGGCTATTCTAACGACACTCAGACCCTCAAGGCTCCCCTACCAAATCCATCTTTGCAGGTCACGGCGGATCACAACTTGAAGAAAGTCGATGCGCCTGTATATGCGCCTAATGTTGGCGAGGTTCTTCTTCACATCAAAGCCACTGGTATTTGCGGGTGAGATAATCAAAATAAAGTAGCCAAGAAAACTAGCCACTAATGACATGAACAGTTCAGATGTTCATTTTTGGAAAACAGGGCGTATTGGCTCCCTTGTGTTTGAAGGTGATTGTATCATTGGACATGAGGCCGCTGGTGTTGTGATTCGAGTAGGTGAGGATGTTACAGACCTCAAAGCTGGTAAGTCAAACATACGTGAGTTATAGTATTACTTCTCATATGAAACTTCAGGCGACCGAGTGGCTGTTGAGCCTGGTGTTCCTTGTGGCCATTGCTTTCTGTGTAAAGACGGCCGATACAATCTCTGTGAAGATGTTCAGTTCTCGGGGGTCTATCCCTATGCTGGAACTCTTCAGCGATACAAGGTCCATCCTGCCAAATGGCTTCATAAGTATGTCCAGGCGAAATATAACAAATGACATATCGAGGAACTGACGCCTTTCAGACTTCCCGATAATATCTCGTTCGCCGAGGGCGCCCTTCTCGAGCCACTGAGTGTTGTTCTCCATGGCATAAGCTCAGCTCCCATCACCCTCGGAACACCTGCCGTGGTCTGTGGTGCTGGTCCTATTGGCCTTCTCGCTCTCACCGCCGCACGAGCTTCTGGGGCTCACCCCCTTATCATCACAGATGTGGAACCCAAGCGACTGGCTTTTGCAAAGGAGCTCATTCCCGCCGCTATAACGTATCAGGTTGACATTACCAAGAGCAGCGATGAGAATGCTAAGGCTGTAAGAAAGCTGTTTGGCGAGACGGAGTATGTTCAGCCCAGGGTTGTGTTCGAGTGTACCGGTGTTGAAAGCAGTGTCTGTTCGGCTGCATATATGGTACGTCGTGGAGGTGTTCTCATGGTTGTTGGTGTTGGCAAGCCTATTATAAATAATCTGCCTTTCATGCATTTGTCTTTAGCTGAGGTATGTAATCGAAGTTCTGTGGTGAAGTGGGATGCTAAGAATAGGTGACAGATTCAACTTCGGTTCATCAACAGATATAAGGATACTTGGCCAGCAGGTATTGCGTGTATCGAGGGAGGCTTGATAGATGCGAAGAAGTTGGTATCGCATGTGTTTCCTCTAGAGCAGGCCCTTGATGGATTGACTTTGTCGTCAGACCCTAGAAATGGGTGTATCAAGGTGCAGATTGTTGATGAGATCGAGACAACGTATTTTTAGAAGATCTGCCGATGTGGTTGGATTATTACAAAACCAGTGTTTTGGTTACTCTTCCCGCTTTGACTTTAATTTTCTTGTTTTCTTGAGCATGGTGATGTGACCACCCTCAGTTTGTGGAATTAACTGGATAATTCGGATAACTTACTACCTTGTCTGACCTAGAACCCTTTGTCATAGCAAGGTTCTTGTACATAAATCTGTAAAACTTTAGACATATTATCTGATGATTTAGTGTTAATATATTCAGTATTTACGTGACTACCCTATAGAGTACGAGTTGCTTCTGTTTCAATACAGGGATCTTCGTATTAGTAGTGGAATATACTCTACACTGAAACAGTTCCATTGACCACCGCCACATGTTCAACGGTCTTGTCCTATAAACATGTCTCTAAAAGTTTCAACTTCAATTTCTCATATGCTATCAGTAGACAGAACCTTAGAGCCAATAATTACAACTTCCCATCGGAACTCTCACAGCCCCGGCTGCCATCTTCTCTCCTCCGTCTTGGCTCCAATAGCCACAAATTCCCTGGCGCCGAGCCCACTAAGCCTCAGCGATCCCAGCGCCAAGTTGGTGTGAAGACGTCGCATTCTTCGGCATCTGACATGGTATTTCGACGTTTTACTCGTCGCTGCCTGGGCCAAATCTGGGGATAAGGGCGTCGACATGCAAGAAGGGTTGAGTATTTCTGATCGGTCTACCTAAGTATCTAATACATAGCAGTGAGGCCGTTGCTTTTCCTCTTAGACGTCAGCAGCCTTGCTGCATATGAAGGAACTGCCCTTGGTTCTTTACCCTTTATCTTTGTCACGCGACAGTATATCGACGTCAGTTGTCTTGCTTGCATCTGGACTCATATCTATAGTAAACAAGACCAGACCGACTCCCATCATCATCCTACGTCTCCTAGCAACTATTTTCGATTCCTCATGAAAACCTACTGAGCCCTCACTGGCATAGCATCACGACCATGGGTGCAACTCAGTACTATCGCTCTCAGATTGGCGAAGAATCCGTCATCGACTACTCACATACCGACTTTCCCTTCAAGCTTCTAGCCAAGGATGTATACTACTTCTTTTTCTACGTATGGGCGCTGCCATGGGTTATTTGGCCTGTCTATCCGTTCAGATGTAAAGAATTTGATGAGCTCTATCCATCGCCCCAGAACATATTCTGTGTCGTTGTTCACCTTGTTCTTTTCATCCTGCAGACAGGATTCATCCTGGCCTTGCCGTTCTCTGTAGTGTTTCCGGTTTGGATGGCGGCAACCGGTATTGCTGGCTTCATGTTTCTGAACTGGCTCATTTGCAAGCTTCTCAATGGCAACAAGGAGACCTATACTTCAGATGAAAAATATGCCAAAGCTCGTCCCGAGCATGCTCATGAGCAATGGGTATTCTTGAACGGTGTTGCTGTCGGGTATGATGATGTCAAAACGATCTATGAAATATCCACTGACACAGATATAGAGAACATTGGATGCAGTCAAACCTGAATCGTCTTGCATTGACTTTCGGCCGGCCTATTCTAGGTATTCATAACCAAACACGCGGGATAATATTCGATGTTGTTGAATGTCTCATACAGCGTAATTTTGGGTACGCAACAGGGGACGTCAGAATTTGTTTCAGGCTTCTCAAAGATATTCTATATGACGAAAGTAGATCCAAAGTTGTATTCGTGCTACACTCCCAAGGGGGAATCGAGGGAGGTCTCGTTCTCGATTGGTTACTCCAGGAGTTGCCACAAGATCTCATGTCTAAGCTCGAGGTTTACACTTTCGGGAACGCTGCTAACCACTTCAACAATCCTCATCGTCATCGGTCTTCACAGATGCTGGCTCGCCTCAAGCCTTTCTCAGCGATGAGCACTGTTCTCACCGAGTCCTCATTTGACTCTCCTTCCAGCAGTCCACTCGACGCCAGGGGTGATCTGGACCTCAAGGCTCGCAATCCGATTAGAAAAGAGTCTTCTTCTGTGTCTACTCGATCGATTTCCGCTGCCAAAGACAGGTGCATATTGCATGTTGAGCACTATGCCAATAGTACAGACTTTGTTGCCATATGGGGCATACTGCACTTTGCCACCAATCGAATGGAATCGCGAGAACTCCCACGCTTTCAGGGGCGATTGTTCGCTCGAGCGGACGGCCGTCACGGTGGTCACCAGATGAATCAGCATTACCTAAACGCCATGTTTCCGTTGAGGAAAGACGCTGAAACTGGAGAGTATGTGGGTGCTGATGAAGACAACGAATTCATGAATGAGGACATTAAAGTTGGGAAGGAAGGCAGTGCTTCTGCTAACGCAAGAGAAGCCTTCGAAATATCATGGGCTGGAACGCAGGGATTTGGATCTGGCGATGCTTCATCACCGATTGAGGTTCATGGGATCTCAAACAGAATCAATGAGGCCAGCGACGATCATAGAATTCGCGTGAAGGATGTGAGCCATTTGTGGAGTTACAGGAATGGTAGAAGTCCTATAGAATTGCCGTCGATGCTTGTCTCTGAAAATGGCGTTTCTAGAACGGCAACCCTCTGAGCATAAGGAAGAGAGCAGTAAGAAGAGAAAGAAGATCAAAGTATCAAGGAGTGCATAGCCAACAGAGGTATACGACTACTCCCTTAGGTCAGCATGAAAGTAAAATTGAGAATGAGAGGACTCACTTGATTAGTGAAATTTGATTTGTTGTATCTACAACACTCTTCGTTGATCCTTGGCCATCTTACTACTAGCAGCTACAGAAAGCCCATTCCTTTACAAGAACGTGTCCGTCTTAATTGGGAATGATTTTGTGAATATATTTAACCCATTAGTCTAAGACTGTCTAGGGCTATTATGTCTCACTGTGTGTCTGAAGCATGCCTGCCATGGAAATCACACCCTATTCAGGAGAGAGCATGGAGTTTTTAATCTTCACCTCTGCGAGATAGTTATTCTCAGTGTGGCATCACACTGCTTTAAGAGAATTAGAATGTTTTAGTGTTCATTTTGAATCTCCACAAGGCGCTTCTCAGCATCGAGAAGTCTGTCTTTCAGTAGATAGGAGTAGAACAGTCGGTACTACGTATGACGTGACCATCACTACTATGTTGCTCTTACGAACGAGAAATATTTTCATGTTCCTTCCCCTATAGAACTTGATTTATTGTGTACTTATCGTATAATAAGTATAAGTTGATTGGTAAATAATGTGATTAGAACTCCTCGCCATGCTATCTTTCCAAGTTACTCCTTATTCATGATCTTAAGCTAACATGGCTAAATGATAAATCAGCTTACACTGCTCTTAGCCCTTTGAATCCCTCATAAAGTCAAACTTTTAATTTAATAGAGGCCTTGACGTGGCCCATGAAACTCCCCCAAGTTTTCATCTTGATGTATCCAACCGGGTATAAACAGGGGTTTGGCTATTTGTGTTCCTCCGTCTCGGAGTCGTAATATCCTGGCTTTCCAGAGCACGCACCGACTCGCTGATTTCCAGTGGGTAAACTGGTTGTGTATTTGTAGGTTGAGTTCTTCCAAATTCGACAATGCGTCCATTGAACTGGATACCCCCAGATCCAGATCTCACCATTTCCGCGCCATCAGCCTCAACCTCTGGCCTTGGACTCGAGGTGAAATTCCTCCTAGAAGCCCCTTCAGAATTCCAGGGGCCTAATTGCCTTGGCTGCCAAGATTGATACCCTGAAGGCACATTCTCAAGACTGTTCGTAGAATGTTGTGGTGTAGGCTCTGTGGCTGTGGCCGATGGGACACGACGAGCCCACGTTGGGAAAGGGAGGTTACTTGAAGCTGGCTGATCAGATCTGGAGGAAGAATTTCGTGACATTGGTTGGGATGAGCGACTTTCAGGTCCCGACGAAGGCGGTCGGAGCGTGCTGCTGGCAAGACTATTCGGCGATGAAGATGACAAGACCTCCCCAGTGGAAAGAGCACGCCGATGATACGGTGCTGTTTGCTGATAGTGGGAAAGAGGCCTGAGACTGCTCACAGAGTGGCTCGTGATAGGTAGACCCGGTGCCCACTGGTCAATATCTGCATCAATAGATGTATCCGAATGACTTGCTCGTGGACGATCTGCTATACGATCATGGCGGAGCCAGTCTGCGTTTGCAATTTCCATAGTTGGGATTATAACATCTCCTGAACCAATGAAAGGATTCTCTTCAATGCGTTCGCGGCCTATCTCTTGGAGGCGAGTATGTGTTCGAGGGATAGCATCTACACTCTGACCTCTGAGTGCTGGCTTTACTCCACGCTCAGCGGAGTCGAAGAGTGGCCTTGAACGGGAGTCACTTGGTTCTCTGATCAAAGTCCAACTCTCGTTCAGGTCACGTTCAGATACTCTTGGGCTGTTGCGGCTTGCACGTCTTTCCGCCGGCGGTTGCTGTGTAACTCCACTCCCCATCAAAGTATCATCGTCGTCATAGAATACTGGTACGGGCATTGTACTGTCGTAGGGATATGGTGTATCGTTGTCAGCTTCCAGAGCAGGGAAACTAGTGCGCAAGTCCCAAGGTATCTGCTTCCCTTCCTCAATCTTTTCGTCATCTGGAGTTGTAAAAGAACTTGATAGGGAAGCACTATTACTTTTCTCAAAAACCGACACATAAGGGCCTCGGACCCATCTTCCTTCGGAGTCTGAGGTCATGGAGCGTGCCAGAGTGCGAATCTTGACTTGCATATCCTCGAATCGACCTTGTAAGGCTTGCTCAAGGGCCATGAGTTCTAAACTCGGCCTGTCGACTCCTTGCAGGTGCTTCAAAATCCTTCGACAATGGGTAGCATATCTTCTATAATCATCTGGAAGACCCATCTCTTTATTGTTCATGGCTCGACTGTCTCCCTGATCGAAAGATCGGAGGAACACAGCGGCGGCACGCTCAAGCCAAAAATTGTACTGGTCATCTTTCTTTAAGGCCTCGAGAAAGAAGCTTTGAACGATCCCGTGAATCTTGAGAACATCGAGGGGCTCTATAGGTTTCGAACTAGGGATTGTCTCGCCTGGCGTGCTTACCGATGGGACGTCTTCTATCTCGTCACGCTCGATAAGAGCAAATGCTATGAGGACGGTGAACGTCTTATTGAGACTCCGTTTGCCCATCGAGCCATGAGTACGCACGGGTGTGCGTTTGTCAAGTGCTTTCAGACCTATCAAGTTAGCTTCATCCAGGTCATGATAATGGGCTGATAACATACCAAGTGCAAGCATCTCAACTGGAACTCGCCCACCCCAAAATGCCAGCAGATACATCAGGTTGAGCGCCGCTGTCTCACCTCGTTCCTTAAGCTTCTCTCGTACAGCTTTGTAGGCACCCAGGCTCCCAGCACGGGGCCGCTTCTTGTAAGATCGGATATACTTTGACAATGGCTCTTTAGTAGCTTTCATCTGACCAGCTGCAGTATGAATAGCTAATGGGAGACCTCCAACTAACTGAACCACTTCAAGAGCGCGGTCGAGATCATCTTGAGTCCATGGCCTCTTCTTGTCCATCTCTTCAAGCAGCAGTCTTTGGGCATCATTCTCAGCCAGTGGTCCAAGTTCGAGTTTCTGGGGATTGTCAAAGTGATGGTCTCCAGCAATCGATGTGTCAGTAGACGTTAGAATTAAGCTTGAGTTTCTCGCATCGGGGATGCAATTTTTTAGATTGGGAGTATCATATAAAGCTCCGTCGAGAATTAGGAGCCAGTTCTCTGATCGGTCAAGCCAGTTGCGAACTAACGGAATAACCTTGCTTGGATTCTGGAGGGTGGTCTCGTCTTGGATATCAATTTCTGCTCGAGATATAGCATGCTTTGCAATTCTCAAGAATCCATCCTCAAGGTCTTCCGGAGTCTTGGTGCGAACCCAAAAGACACCACAAGAATAGTCATGCCGATGCTTGAAAGTATACTCCCTAGCAAGATATGTCTTTCCTCCTCCAGGAACTGACCATATGAGAACGGCAGAAGTACCTTGCTCTCTACGCTGTCGGTCCATGAGCATGGTATGAAGATCTTCTAATTCTTGCTGTCGACCTTTGAAAAGCGAGTTCGGTCGAAAGCGTTCTGGATGAACAAAAATTGGTTCATTTCTATTAAGTTGCGCCAGAGCTGATCCTTCAAGCACAGGTCTCTTCCCTTTGAACGATGATATATCTTCAGTCGGAACCGGTGTTTGAGTTTGGCTTGTATAGGGTGACATGATTTCATTAGCTCTTGTCATGGCACGCGATCGCCTTTCGTCTTCCTCAGCAAGCCATCGTTCTTGGGTGGCAGAGGGGGCCTTCTGAATCCACTGCTGTATAGTGATTGTGATGTTACGAAAGCCTGGGGAACTCATGCTGTCGAACTTGCACATGCTGGAGTGTGATGCCTCTATTCCGTAGTAAGTGACGCCAGGTAACTGAGGCCCAGCTGAGTTCGCGTCGACAATAATAATTCTATCACAAAAAATCAGCTAGATAATCAGAGAAGTATGAGGGAAAAGACTACATACTTGTGACCTTTGATATCCGTTTTCTGATTCTCGCGAACCATATGGATCTCAAAGCGCTGATAAATATCCAAAAAGTGACTGTTGATATTCGCCAAGGTTTCATTGTTTTTCTTAAGTGTTTTCAACAGTACCGACTCCGAGTCGAAAAATCTCTTGGGGATTACTGCATCGGACATTGCTTGAAGAATGAGACCCCAAGTAGCAGCATCTGAGCCGACATGGGGTGTTCCTAAGAAGACCAGACCGAAGGTCGAAACGAAAATAGAACGAAAATCTTCGAGGTGAGGTTCGCGAACATCGGATGAGTATAGGAGAGCCCGTTTAACTAGAATTCCTCCCAGGCTGTGACATACCCAGATAATAGGATTCTTGAATGTGCCTTCGATTTGTCGATGAAGTGTGAGATTTGTTACGAGATTCTGCGCATGTTGATGAATAAAGCTATCGCTGGCTGTTTGGTTGTTCTTCTTAGAATAGACGTCTGCATTATACCCATAGACCAGGATGTTGGCCTGGGCGCGTCTAAGGGCGATTGGCAATAGGTCTAGAGGCCAAAAAGTTCCATTCTTAGCGGTCCATGTCTTGTCGGGTGTTCCATTAAGCCCATGAACAAGAATGATATCAGCTTTGGCTTGTGGATGAGTGTATACCGCCGTTGTCTCGTAGCGGGCTATTGAACGGTTCTCGGACCCCTATTTCAACCACTGTCAGTCAACTGCTGCACGCTATAGATGAGACTCTACAGAGCCGCGTCGTGAATACTCACCATGATGTGTCGTCAAAAATGGGGAAACTCGATATTCGTGGTGTCGTTCCAAACATTGGGGAATCCCTGAACAGAGCTGAGTTAACAACCTTGTAGGAAATGAGCGGCTGATCGGCTTATAAATGGCCGCTCGAATCAGAACGAGGCTGTCGACAATTGCGCTGCCTAAGTGACAAGCGTGAACAATCATATCCTCTCACCGAGGCTGTGGAAATGCCCTTGTTATTCTATTTATTGACGGGCTGAGCGTGACGCGCCATATTCAAATATTGGGGGATGTCATAAGACTCATAGCTGAGGTCGATATTGAAAGCTGAGTCAAATGGCGCATGTCTGTGTCAGGGACAGTGGCTGAGTTCTCGCCCAGCTGAAGGGAGCCTACAGGGCGTTTTTATCGCACTAGCCGAAATGGTTTCCGCTCAATTATCATTTTTTTCTTCTTCGGGGGCGGGGTTGTTCACGGTTGACAAGCATGGATATTTGTTTAAGATCTAAAGCACAAAATGCATCAGTTATAAGGTATGTGTCTGAAATACACCGAATGCTCTAAAGAGTTCTAAATGTTAAGTAACTGAAAAAAAAAAAAAAAAAGTTTATCTCTTTGTATTTAAAACTTAGAATTACACAGGCTATACAGGCTTTTATTATCTTATGTTCCAAGCAGTATAGAACTTGGTAGATATTAGAAACCTCCTACCTCGAGTACCTATACTGTGATGGCGACTAGTAAAGACTGTAAAGGTATTTGCTTCTTGCCATATCCTAGGTATTCTTATAAAAATACACCATTTTATGCTTCTTAGAAACTCTTTTATATAGTATTGTATTTCACCATGTCGAATAATCTTGATGATTACCTCAAAGACCTGGTAATATCTTCACCCAAACATATACAGCTATACCTATTAGAGAACTCGAGGTCCTGTCCTGCTTCCCTATAGATAAGCTAATAAAGGACGGATTAATAGTTAGGTTAGTGACAACCAGCGAATACGCTGTTATATGTTCTTTTTGCCAATCAAGACATCTGTTTTGCATAAGACTGAGCATCCTCCTAGTCCGCTTCTAAAAGAGACTAGGGCCAACCTATAACAGTTTTTGTCAATGAAAAGTCGCCTTGACGAGCTTGTGGTTGAGTTGCGGTTTCATACTGCTTATCTAATGAGACATAATATAAAGATCACAAGATAAAGACATAGAAAGATAAGAAGAAGAAAAGAGGGAATCCTAAGTACCAGTAATAAGTATTCTTATATCCTGTTCAAGCTTATAGCCCATTTGCCTCTCTAGAATCTGGAACTACCTGATTTCGTTTTTGCTATATCTACCTCCTAGGTAGGTAGTAAATGACAACTGGTTTCTTCCTGTATCATTAGCAGAGTTATCAACCGTACCGGTTCCGGTACTTACGGTAGAGTTCTCCAGAAACCCATCCTGTGCCTGAAGGATTTCGATTAGCTACGTAGGCAATGTTTCTTGAGCCCCTTTCCATCATCAACTTCATAGATTCGCGAAGTTAGCCCATGGTCACCATGAGTACAAAAATTGCTGTTACGCGGGCAATAAAAAGCAGTGTCTCGCCGATTATCCTCTTTCAACAGAATAGGACGACATTGCACACAGTGACAGCTCCCAACTTGCGTCTGGGCAAGGCTCGACTAAGGACAGTTCGGCCAGTAATTCAATGACCTCAGCTTTCTCTAAATGTGATATGGGCTACACCATGACGAATCAGCGGCTTAGTATGAACAGTTCAATAAGACTAGTCTTCAACTTGTAGACCCTCATACCGCCATCGTTGAGAGAAACCGAAGCGGTCGGTATCGTTTACCTTGATGTATATGCATAAAATATGCTTATAATGGCTCATGGGTCGCTAATCAAAATACGGCAGTAATTCAGAGAATGATCTCAGGTCGGAAAACATAAAGGAAATTACTTCTTGATTATCAATCATTACTGCTAACAGTTCCTTCGCTTAGGAAACTTTGGGGACGATAAATGCCAGCTATCCAAAACGTTTCCCACCAGCGTGGATATCTACCCGCACTGATGGAAATTACCTAACACATGTTTGCAGCTGGCATTCATCCAAAATATGAGCTAAGAATATAGATAGAATCAGCAAGTTTTCGACCCTCGAGTCAATCCGTGATGGAAATTTTGACTGGTAATGTGTGCGCCATGATTTAATGAGTGCGATCCATATTCTTGGATTCATACAAATAGCGGCTGAAATATCTCAACGAATTTTACAGCAGGGGAACCCTTGACTCAGAGCCTATTTCCTTGGCCAACCTATTGCATATGATGAATTCAAGGCTTATGCCTAGTAAAATGATAGAAATGAATCCATGCATCGGCGAGTCGCTTTCAGCCGCAATTGTCATTCAATGCTAAAGAGGCTTCTTGGCCATAGCGCAGTTGAGTCATCGCTCAGCCCATTGATACTTTGACTGAAAGGTCGGGACACATCTGAGAGTTTCTCCCTAAATTATGGCCCCATTTTCAGGGAATTGTGAGAATCACCTACTCCGTTCATGGGAAGCTTGCCCCCGAATGCCTGATGACATAGTTCCAGACCTAGTATGTGTGCGCCTTAATGGCCACGTTGAGTCCTGTCCATTTTCCCGGTTGGATTCGATATGATGGTGAATTTGTTTCGAGTTTCCGTTCGTGGCAGATATGGGTGTGCTTGCCATTTGATTGACGCTGGAGATGCATGTTCAGCTCAGTGAGGACTGCCGCCCGCATGCTTAACAAAGTATCGTCTCATATTCCTTTGACTCAGTCCCGCGGCGCGAGCATGATCACGTATTCCCTTGTACTGTGCCCAAACTGAATCATATCCTTATCCCTTAGCTCCAAATATCTGCTGTCCGGGATCTTGCTATCATTCAATATGGTTCCATTGGCGCTTTCCAGATCGATAAGATACGGCTTGACCTTGCCAACCTTATCGCCAAATTCATTTCGTTTCTCGACATAGCGGAATTGAATCACAGCGTGTTGCTTGCTGATACTTGGATGCTCCGCGGGCAAGTCCACAACTGACATCTCTCGCCCAATGAGCCAGCAGCTCCTCGTGCTGAGCTCTATCGTATCGACAATATCCTGTCCCTTGAAAATAAATAGCTTCCAAAAGTCTCGTGGCGAAGGCTTACGTGCTTCAGAGGGCTCGTGATACTTGAGTGTAATTGTCGTACCGTCCGCCTGCGCCACTGAATTCGATGCTGCCGCCAATACACCCGTGGATCCGAAGTTGGGCTTTTCTTTGGGCTTCTCGGGAGCCTCGCCGGTGGTGACGGCGAAAGAGTCCGCCTGGGATGGTAAAGGACCAGTGCGCCTCACAGGGCTTCGCTTTGCAACCTGTCTGTCACCCCCTTCGTCGTCATCATCGCGCCTTTGCCTCGAACTCTTATCGTCTTGTGATCTTCGACGCCTATGATCCCGATTTCTATCTCGTTCACGGTCTCGGCTCCTTGACCTTCGTCGTGAAGATTCTGGTGTTCGGGACCGCCTTCGCTCGCGTCGGTCGCGTGATCGACGACGTTCTCGGCGTCCGGAGCCACGGTCTGAACGTTTTGATCGATGATCGACATCCCTTGGTTCGTTGTCCTCGCACTCATGGCGCCTTCGGCTTGGTTTACTTCCTCGTTCTTCGTCCGACGCCATTGTGTTATACGTGCTATGAAAAAAAAAAAAGGGATTTAGGGCAGGCAAGATGACGCAGCTGAGATGATGGAAGAGCTAGATCTGCAAGCTGCACGACAGTATGAAAAAGTGGAGTGTGAAGCGAGTGGCTGGTACACTAGCTGAGATGGGATAAAACTGTGGCTTTAGCACGTGGGATGCGCTTGCACATGCCATTTATGATAGAAAGTTTGATAAATTTCTAACTGTCATATCAAAGATAAACTCAATTGATCTGCTCTACCTATGCTACTTCTGTTTTCACTTCGGTAGGTGTATCATCGCTCATGCGCCGCCATATTACTCCAGTAAGCGCAGTAGCTGCCTGCAATATCCCAAAAAGAACCAAAAATGTAAAAAATCCCGCTGTGGATATCAAATCTCATCGCCCAAAAACCCAAAAGTACGTATTGGTAGAGTCAAAACGTATCGTCAAGTCGTCACGAAGAGTGAAATTGTGAGTCGTTAAGTGGCAGAAGGAATAGCCATGACAGTTATTCTGGAGCCATTGTCCAGGTAGGCTTCAGCATTGGTGCTGAGATCTTCAATACCTTTTCTAGAGATGGTGAGACGTTGCTCATCTTCGTCCCACCAAACATCATCGCCGACCTCGGCGTCTCCTGGGACCAAAAAAAGCATACCCTTATTGCTGCCAAGAGCAATTCTGCAGGAGGGGTCCTTCACAAAGGCTTCGAGAAAGGGGACGTCGTAGCCCTGCATCCCCCGCAACGGTCCCCCACTCTCCACAAAGTCTCTGATCAAATTGCTCCTCTCAAGGCTCCAGAATTGGCGGAAGTCTTCTGGTTTTGAGAAGGCGTCGACGTTGGTGAGAAGCTCAAGCATTCCTGCCATACCGTTGAGGACAGGACTGAGGAAGTGGATGAAGGAGTTGAGGATTTCCTCACGGGAGTAGCGGGACTCTGTCTCTGTTCTCAAGGCTGGTGACATGGTGTTCAAGAGAGTGAGAAGGCGTTCCTGGTTCGAGGGCAGCGGTGTCCGGACGTGGTAGGCCATGGTTAAGAGGGAGACAAGAGAGAACATGGAGGACATAGAGGACAGAGGGTCGGAGAGTGTGGCAATGCTATCGATGTAGATGGCCTTGCTTGGCTGGTTTGTGAGCAACTTGGAAGGATGCATGTTGTTGGTATTGTGTCGATAATATATAGAGCTTGTTGTGTAGATGGATGAGTTGGTGTTGACAAGGTAGGTTTCGGTATATAGTTAAGTATGTAGTTGAAGATATGGTAAGACTGGAAGTGATGGGCCAAAATATCGAAGGACTCAGCTTCTGGAAGGATATGTCAGACTATTTCAATGAAAGACCTAAGATCCATTCTACTAGAGTTAAAACATGAGAAGCGCCGACTCCCCCCTCCCGTCCCCCTTTCAAAGACGCCATCCCATCTCCGTTGGCTCCGTTTCTTGACCTGTGGTGTGTAAGTGACCTGAGGTGAGAAGCAGCAGAGCAGAGTGGAGGAGAACCCTTAGCGAGACCCTAGTCCCTGGACGGACAAGGTGATTACCCAATAAAGTCACTCATGATAGCAAGGTGGTCGATAGACAGGGCTTCAGGCCCCCACGAGAGGAGCCTCTGGACCAGGCATCGGGTAATTCCCAACTTAGCTTGGTCTCAACAGTGACTGGCTGTAGTGGTATGGCCAGCGGCGCATTGCATTTCCTCTGTCGCCGCCTGAAGATTAGCGGCAACACAAGCACAAGCTTTCATGTTTATGTTTTATTTGTGTTTTTTTCGGCCTGTGAAAGTTGTTGAGAATGCAACTTTCACATGGTAATGTCGTCTATCTCCTGTATGTGATGTCAGATTAGATGAGACGGTTCAACAAGATGTTGTACCATATATAGACGTGTCATCATACACCCAAAATTTCTATACTCGAACTGTTCCAAGTTTGTTGATATCAAATCAATCAAGCTTATCCTATCCTGTCTCAGGTCAAACTTCGAGGCAATCATTTCTTGTCACTCGGGCCTTTTACTCCCTCTGATCCCTTCTTGGCAGACTCCCGGACTCCCTCTTCTTTCCCTCCATTATAGGATCGCCTCCCGTCCTTCCCGCGGCTTACGCGCTTCCAACTTTTGGGGTCAAAAAATATTGTTTTCAACAACCATCAGAGCTCTGGAAACCCCCATTCTGTGCCCTCCATCAATGCTTTGCGGGGAGTGTGATCAGAGCGGGTAAAGCGATTCCATATCAGCCTTTACTGTGACTTGCCTTAGCTTAGGCTCTGCTTTGAGCCTTGAGTTGAAGGTCGGATGAGTCTACGAGGCTCCCCAGATCTCTCATTTCTTCGTGTGACCGCCTTGTTTGATGTAAGCAACTGTTGGTGCAATGTACGTATGTGTTCCCGACTCTACCGAGCATGACTTGCGGCGTAGTCGTCGGTCAATTTCATCAGTTCGGGTTCCGTCCTTCTCTCACGTTATGCCGTTTCCATATCAATCTCATCTGTCTCTGTCTTTCTGCCTCTCGGATGCAACGCTCCGTTATGTCATGCTGCGTCTTTCGGCATGAACCGTTTCATGGAATCGTCATTGGTTAGACAAACTGTGTTATCAAACCCAACCCTGAATGCCCTCACCACAAGTCTCCTGACAACTGCGGCCCTTTTTCGGATAGCGAGAAATAAACAGGTGATGGAATCTACAATTTTCGGTGTAATTCAGATTGCAAATTAGATCTCGTATAGATCGCATGTTGATATTTGATATGGATGGTACGTCTGCCGCAGAGCCTCAACTCTCATTCAGCCTGTTGATATGTGAGTGAAGCAATGGCTATGCTCGTCTCATTTGCTGGAATTGTGCCCATTGTATCAGCGCGTTGCATTATAACTAACCTGTTATAGTTTGATAAGCCCCGAAAATATTTGTAACATCTCCTCGCGTCTCCTGACATATTCTAACATCTCCGCTCAAACGCATTTTTGTTCTGTTATCGTAGATGACATACAAATGCCGTGATTTTCTTTTTCCTTTCTAGAATATCCTGACTCCGCGGGCCGATTTTTGATAACTGGGCCTTTCGTCGAGGAGTGCCCACTCTGTGAGCCTGTTTGCCCTACTTTTTTTTTTTGTCATACTCAAGAAGCGGGTCATAGACCATGGCCTTGTGAATAAGAACCATGAGTGCATGAATAGTGGCGGTATGTAACTATCATCTCTATGCGCTTCCGGTGATCTGATACTATTGTTAGATTTCCAGCATGATCATATACAGGTTATAATTATCTGATGCTATTTCTGTTGGTTATTTCCAGGCTCTTACGCGGGCTGTTTGACCTTGTACCCTCTAGTTATTGTTAGAAGACCATGGAAGAGAGTACCTATTTCTAGGTTGTTTGAACAACCTAGAAGATCTCGTAGATCAGTGAAACACAAACTTTCACATGATGTTTCGGTTTAAGCTTGTTCACTGCGTGTGTTACTATACTTGGTCTACTCACTTTGCAAGATTAATCCAAGTTTGTAACGGAGGGTTTCAGCAGGTACAACTATCTACGACCAACAATGTATTTACAACACAGCTTAACCGTATGACTGACTAGCAGTGTACTTTGAAACGTCGAAAAAGTGATTCTTGACCGTTTCACCCACTGGCTCAGAATCTTGACCGATCAATCACTCGGCTCGGTTAGGACTTGACGTTCCAGTATGAGACCTTCAACGGGGTGTTTACAATGCCGTCTACACAGTAACACCAGTCCATCATTTCAATACGCTTGAGATGCGTGGTGCGATGTGGTTTCAATGAATCGCTATGGGATGAACCCGGCTACTTACACCGAGTGACTCAGCCGGCTTACTAGTCACAATATCATCAGAAAGACTACAGCTTCAATATTCAGACGTCTCCTTCAGCTACAAATCATTCTGTAAAAGCTCGTTAAAACCTAAATAGCGAGAGGAATTATCATCTAAAGCCGCGACCCTCCCTCAGTGATAGATGGTGAAATCAATTACGTCACGGAATCAATATTTCTTCTCTGCGTCAAGGATAGCACCTGTCTACAGTCTCGACATTACACAAACCACAATGCCAGCTGCCAACAGCTACCCCCAAAACTACGCCCTCTTTCGAGATTGTTTGTCCACCACTCTCCTTCAACCCGCCTCGTCGGCCCCGGACCCGCCCAAGCGCCGTCGGCGTGGTAAGAACACCGGTGCTCCACTCGTTGCATCTCCTCCGGTCCCGAATCCGGAGAAGGACGCCGAAGATCTTGCTGAATTCGTCGATTATCTCGCTACTGAGATCTTTGAGAATTTTCCGGATGAGCTGCAAAGGCTGGAGTATCGGTCATGGCGAGAGGACGAAGCCTTGCAGCAGCAGTACTCCCTCCCGCTCACTAACGAGAGCCTCTCAGTGGTAAACCTGCCGCCGTCCGTTATTGAGACTCTGACAACCTACAACCTTATCTCTGCCGATCCTTATGTTGAATCACATCCCCCGTCCTCTCCAGAGTCATTTCTTCTTCCCATTCTCACCTCGTACATCACTCCTCTTATCGAGCCACCTCCCGCTACAAGGTCAACCCGGGCTGACGCGTGCGAGTTATGTGCCCGATCATGGGTTCCTCTGTCCTACCATCATCTCATCCCACGGTTCGTGCATGAAAAAGCGGTTAAGCGAGGATGGCACCGCAAAGAAGATCTGCAGAACGTGGCGTGGTTGTGTGGTGCTTGCCACCGCTTTGTTCATCATTTCAAGACTCACGAGGAGCTTGCACGGGATTACTACACTGTTGATTTGTTACTGGATGAGGAAGAGGTTCAGAGATGGGCCAAATGGGTTGGCAAGTTGAGGTGGAAAGGGAAATAGTTCTAAGGAGTGGATTGGACGAGTAAAACAACTGGGAACATGGCATCATACAAAGCGTTCTAAGAAGTTGATACTTCTCACAAAGTTGAACTTATTAATAATATATAGTGGAATCATGATTCATTCAAGGCTCTGCTTGAATTCTTAATTTGAATACTTTTTTTCATAAACATTTATAGCAAAAAGAATGCATGAAAAAGATCCCATAATTAAGGTAAGTGAGACTCATGAACCATACCAACATACATGTGATTTTCCTCTCTCGTCCTTCTACTGCGACCCACACCATATCTAGTCATTATCTTCTAATTTGTTGAGATGGTATGGCAATGGTTGAGAGACTGTGGTTGAGCGAGATAAGATTGTACTGATTCTGTTGAGGCGTTTCTATGGTGACAACTCATCAATTCCAGGACATATATGCAACCTGGTCTTATATGGGTTCCCAAACCACAAGGAGAAAATGTTTAAGATTGATTTGAGGCAAGCAATGCTTTCTTTATCTCCCACCCGTGGTGATACTGCAGAAATAGCCATTTTGACGAGAATTGATGCCTCGAAGCCTTCCCCCCGACGGTAAGACCGGCAATAACAACAAAGTAAGCCATCTGTTTCCCGTGAATATATCATATCATAACATGGCATTATTGCAGTTAGTCATGATCTTCCTCAGTCAAGCCCGGACAACCCTCCATCTCAACATCACGATACGCCATTTTACACCAGAAGCAATATTGGTGCTTCTCCCTCAAATACTTCAACACTCTCTTCAGCCGCTCCCCAATCTCGAGCTCATTAAATTGATCCAACTCTTCATCTTCTTCGTCGAGATCCTCAGCCGTAGCATACACCGTATGTCCTTTTCCCAGTGCCCTCTTATCCTCTGCATCTTCTTGGTCGTCTTCATATGTCGGTAGTCGCGATAGTGACTGCTCAAGATCGTATCGCATGCGTCGATCTCGTTCCACTTCCTCTCTGTATCTGACTAGACCGCGATAAAAGATTGGTATTGACTTAAGAGGGCGAGATGAGGTCGGTACTGGTTTGTCGTTTTCATTTCTAGAAATTGGTGTTGAAGCACTAGGGCCATAAATTTCTTCCCTCTCATCGTCCATCCTTTCTGCCGTGCGCTGGGCTGCGAAAAACTGCTTCTCGAGCCTCGCATCTTCTCGCTCTTTTCTCACGCGTTCCCGATACTCGTCAGGATCCATTTTAGCAACTTTTATGTCCCTCTCTTTAGCTGCTTCTCTGATCTTGCGTTTCTTCTCATTATCCAGACCAATACCTCCACGATCGTCCTTGACGCTGACCTTGATGGGCTCTGTGCGTCCGGGAGCAGCTCCGTCTTCTGTCCTCTTTCCTAGTCCACCACCTGTAAAACCCATCTTGGCCATCATCGCGAGCCCTTTATTCTTTTTCGCCTTGGCGTCGTCAAGCATTGAAGTTGAGAGAGCCTTTTCACGTGCGGCTTCTTCCTCCTCAGCGATTTTCTCCTTTGATTTGATGACCCCTCGTGCGCGTGATTCACGCTTGAGTCGTTGTGTACGCTGTAATGATGTCTCTTTTTCGGGTGTTGGATCATCAAAGGACATGTTCATGTAGTCATCCTCTTCTTCATCTGCAGCGCCTGCAGCTTTCATCTGATTCGTTCTCATATTTGCTGTTTCTTTACTCGTAGATGGTTTAAGTGGTACGTGCTGAGGACGAGATTCGAGGCGAAGTTATCATTTGATAATTCAAGATTTGATGTTTATGGATAGGCTTGGAATACTACCAACTTGCAACCCGGGCATGACAATTGGCTCCACTATTTTTAGTGGTTCAAGGTGTCTACCACGGGCGGCTGCCACTGAGGTTACTTATCTCTTACTTGCCTCTCAGGCCAGTCGCCAATCGAACTATTTTGAGGTCCATCTCTATACGATTGTCTTTGCCATTCGACTTACTCGGCGATCTAATTCTGGATACAAGAAGAAGAGCCTGTGTTCGACACATACTTGCTATGACCGACTCCAAACCAGTTTCACTACTTGACAGCAACCCAGGACATCTGACCTGACCCATGTTGAAGGCACTCTATGAACTGAAGAATTCCTCCACACAGTTCTGAATACACATATTTACCATGACATCCAGACCACTACACTTTCCAAAAGCACACATTAAATGGACATACGAAACATGTATTGGTATCCTGAGCCTATGCTTACGCCGTTGTATCCGTTTACCTGTTCTTGGCCCTCTTTCTCGCAGACTTCTCTCGCTCGTACGCATTCGCCTCGCGACCCTCCTCGCTTTGAATCTCGGCAACGAGACGCTTGTACTTCTTCTCGTACGCCTCGTCTTTTGCCTTCTTGATCCGTAGCTTCTCGCGCGCCATAAAATTGGCGTCCTTGCGCAGCTCCCGCAGAGCACCCTTGCGTTCTTTCTTGTGCTCCTTCTTGAGCTTGGCCAACTCTGCACGCTCGCGATCGGGGTCGTAGTGCTTGTCTGGGTCGAAGGTCTCTTCAAACTTGGGAACATAGGTTTTGATTGCTAATGGGCGATGATGATGGAGCTCCACATTGCGGCGAGATAGTTGTGCAACCTTGAGCATGCGGTCGAACTTGGTCTGTAGCTTCTCGATTCTTTCGTTAAGAGCAGCAGGCAACTGTGACCGGCAGGCTTTGCTGCCGAGATGCTTGAAAAGACTCACAGCCTGTCCAAACGTCTCAATGAATGCACTCTTTCCGGTCCATGTATCCGCTGCAGCTTCTATGACTTGAGCTGTGGTATCGAGGATAGCGACCTTGAGGGCTGCTGCCTCAGCCTTCTTGGCTCCTTGTTCAATGCAGTCTGAGAAGTTGAGTCTTCGCAACTCTGACTTAGCCGCAGCTTCCGTACGGATATTCCCAGGCGCATTGTGAAGAGGGAAATTCCCAACCTTCTTAGAAACGGGAACAGGGGCCAGAGCCGAGAGTGTATTCAGAGAGAAGTTGATAACCTCGGGCACATAGCGCTTAGCGAGTTTCTGGTAGCTGACGGCAAGGATAGAGAGGTATGTGCCAATGGTGTAATGTGCCAGATTTTGCGGTACTCTTTGGCCCAGGTATCGAGTGATTGTCAACACAGCAGGAGTGACAACTTGGTGGAAGTGATCAGAAGTAGGGAACATGGTGCCAATAGCAGAGAGCAAAATGAGGTCTCCGGTTCCTAACCCCAAGGGTCGCGACTCGCCCATCTCCTCGAGATTCTTGCGGAATTGCTTGCTAATCTCGATAGGGAACATCTTTGCAAGAGAGTGGATGTGCCTGACAATACTTTCAAGCACTGTAAAAGGGGGAGAAGTGGCGGGGTCCCAAGGCATACCGACGTAGTCAACTAGAGCAGCTGCAAAGTTGCCAAGTTTTTCCTTATTCATACTGCTGAGCTTGGGATGATACAGGGCGCGGATCCTTTGGACAATCGTCGGGAAGGTCTTGGCTGGGTATGGTGCCAAAGTGGCTTGCAACTCGTCGCAGGTTTGAGGACACTCGAAAGTGTAAGGAAGGCCTTGCTCGTCACCCTTCTGGATTGCTGAGGCTTTTGTTGTTGAATCGACTTCGAACACGGGATTTCGGCTCTCTTCCTGGTTGAGCAGACCTTTGGTAAAGTCGTCTTCCTCATCCTCAGCTTCCTCATCGGAACCGTCCTCCATGTCAAATTCATCCTCGCTGTCGAGTGGTTCCAAATCTGATCCGCTAGCGACGAGATCGTCGTCAATGATAAAATCGTCCTCATCGTCAAAACCAAGCTCGGTGGCGGTAGGACGAGCTTGGATACCACTGCCCAAACCAAAGTCCTCCTCTTCATCGTCTAGGTCCATGGTGTCATGCCCGGGCTTCTTCCCATTGTTGTCGACCTCTTCGTCTTCACTGTCACTGACTGACTCTCCCCTCATACGCTTTTGGCGCTTGTCTTCGAGTTCCTTGAGCCTTATAGACTCCTCTTCAGCCTTCTCCTCCTCAGTCTTGGTCCTGTCCGCCGGTTGGGCCCTCTTATCCTGAGCTAATTTCTTGACTTGGAGATCGAAGTTCTTGTCGAAAGAATCTCGGTCGACTCCAGCAATGGTGGGTTTTGCAGCTCCCACATTTTGATTATTGGCGCCCGGCCGGCTGTGATGCAGCATGTACTGGATGCTTTGCAGTTCTTTGTCGAGTTTCTCTCGGAGCTCTTCATCTTCTTCTTTTGCAGCTTGCCGCTCGTACTTGTAGTGTTTGGACTTGGCGATAACCTCTTCCATTACCTCCTTCTTTGTCTTTTTTCGTTCCGGTTCATCATTTTCGCCATCACTGCCCTCCGCTGCCAATGCGCGAATGCGCTTCAATCGCTGCCGTTCGCGCACTGACCCATCACTATCGTAATCCTCTTCAAGATCGTCTTCTTTGAAATCGTCCATATCGTCGAAAGAAAGAGACTTGCCCATGTGTGTCAAGCCTTCTGAAGGTTCGTCGTCTTCCAAGTCAAACATTGAGTTTTTCTTGTGACTTCTCTGTTTCTCTCGGGCGAATCGCTCAAGCATTTTCTCTTCGGGGGCCATTGTGGGATCGTTCTCGCCAAATCGACGGTCAAGAATTCCGCCCACTTTGTTACGGCGCTGCATCTCGACCAAAAGGGTTTGTCGGCGCTGTCATGCTTGTTAGTTGAAGGCTTTATGGCAAGGTTTAGTTTGTGGTTTTGCTGAGATTGATGTGGATTTAAGCCATGAGCATTGGCTTAGATAAATGTTGCACTTCCACTGTCCTGACGATGCCCTGTGAATATGATGTTGGAACTTACCCTCTCCTCACTGGCTGCTTTGGCCTGACCCGGACGGCCCTTTATGCTACCAGCAGTCATAGTAGGCCGATTACTCGTAACCTCGAATTTTGGACCCTTGGCATGCTTGAGATCAAAAGGATTGAACTGTTCCCGAATTCCTTCCAACACCACTCCTCTCTGAAGTCGTTTATCACTTCTAGGGCGCTCATCCTGTGCATTGCGTCGCTTCTGTTTCTTCGATTGCTGAGGGCCGACAATTCCTTGCTCTTTGAGGGACGCCTTGAGGCGTTTGAGCTGGGAGCCGGCCATTGCGACTGATAAATGCTGCTGATGCGAAAGTTGAGCTGGTAGTGACTTTTAGTTTTTTTCTTTTTGCGATGGACAAAGTCTTATCGCTATCAAGCTTGATGTGGGGCCTGCATGCTTAAGAGCTGGACCCAGTCTGGTCTAACCTCATTCTGCCAAAATGATGCGGTAACCAGTGGCAGAATACCTTTCGTCAGGAGTTCTGAGGTAGGTAGCAATCAAAAATTCATCTATCAGTACTTTGACAAAACATGAACTCAATTAATAGATTCAACCAACATGGGCTGGGCTGATAGCCTCCTAGTTTTTGCTCGCGATGAGAGGGTTGTTCTTGTGACCTTAGGCCTTGCTACCTTGGGTGTAGTGAGCACTGTGTTAACAGCCCTTACCATCATAAGAGACGACAATGAAATCCCGCCGCCACAACCGAAGACACAGTACATCACTCAAGATACGGAAGACTCGTTGGAACTCGGAACGCTCGAGAAGCTACTAGATCACCCAAACTATTCTATACGAGAAGTCGCGATCAAGATCCTTTGCGATCGGGCCGTTAATGATCCCGAGACAACTCATATATTGCTGTTTGGTATTACTCGACCAGACTATGATGAGAGGATGCAGTGTCTTCGGGCTTTGGCCCTGCTTACTGGGCAGACTATCGGTAGGTTGAAGAATGAAGGAATAGAATTCAACTGACATCTGAAGGGCTGGATGGTCTTTCAAAGTTGAACAATCCCAAAGCCTACTCGGCGCTTGTCAGGTCTTTAGAGCTGAGCCTAGACGATACCGAGCGACCAAGTCTTACTGATAGCCATTGGGATGAGTATTACCTCCGTGACATGGCTGAGAGGTTTTGCTTGATGTTCATCCTGGAGCTCGCCAATAAGTACGGCGCAAGCATGCTAGTCAAGGCACACTTTGTCGAAAAGTGGTTAGCAAAGCAGGAATGGGGTGGTAGCCCGGAAGAGAGACGTCGAAACTTCAGAGATTACATGGCACTCAAGACAAATAGGATTGTGGAGATTGTCGATCGAATCAAGGAATCAAGACGAGGCCTCAGAGCTCTGGAAAAGGCAGGCCTTATGGACAGGGAGAATTCTAGGAGGAGAATCCGAGGTCTCCCAGATCTCATTATGGAGATCGAGGAGGAGGCGGGAAATTTACCACTTGTTGAACAGCAAGTTACGCGGACGAGGGAGCATTCGGCCGAAGAACAACGGCTGCGACGGCAACATCGAGAGGCCATGGTTCTTAACGACGGAACTCGGCCGCTGGCGCGCGAGGATATTATCGAAAGAGAACATACATCCCCGGCATAGGATTAGTGAGGAGACGATACCCAGTATTAATTAAGACTTCGACAACACGTTTTTGGAGTAAAGCATCCATATGTCATTGAGCAACTGGTGAACCACACCACTGCTTGCCGACTACAAATATGCCATCATTATTCTAGCAAGTGATGTTTTTCGCGCTTCTAGGGACGGTTACTCTGCGCTAGTATTTGCACGATAGCGTATTGCAAATCACTACATTGAAAAATCACATCGAAATTTTGAACTAAGGTTCCAGCCACCTGCCATGTCTGTCTAATTTCCTCCTGTTCTCAATATCCATCATACTCCTTTAATTCCTCCTCCGCTTGCCTACGGCTAATTCGAAGTAAATCCAGCATATATGTATCAGTTCCATCTTCGTCCTCTTCTTCTTGAGATGTGTGTGTAGGCCCGGCCTGCTTACCTGTCTGTCCACACCCCTTGCCCGAAGCGGTTTCAGATACTGCCTCAACTTGCTCATCAAAAAAGCCAACCACCTCTAACAGTCGTTTTGTACGGTCCTCTGGATCAGTTGGGGATTCAGATTTGTCAGCGACTCCCACTCTCTGGACCAAGCAGGGCAATCTCTTTTCTCTGCGACACAGATCCTCTCGCAAGGTATTGGTTTACGCCTCATCGAGAGGAGGGAATACTTCATTGTCATCAGCTGGCCTGTAGGCCTCTTGCTGGGTGTCGGGGGACCATTTTGACATCATTTCAATACGATTGACCCAAAAGTCATAATCATCGCCCTTGCGTAAAAATACTAAAAAGACTCTTAGCACGTTTGTATCGATCTTACCCTGTCTGGGACACTGCAGTACTGCGGACACAAAATTCTGCCATGCATGTGGTGAAGCTAGGTCAGCAAACTGAAATAGAGAAACCATGAGCTGGCTCCAGTGAAGAACCAGTTCAGGGGCTAAAGTACCTTCGAGGTGGCGGAACTCAACAGTTCCTTTGCACTCATCATCAAAACTTCCATCAAGGGTTTTGTATTTAGACAGACCTAAGCAAGACTTTAACCCTCTGGTGGGCATTATCAACTTCTTGAGCTTGTTCAGATCCACGGCTGTCCATAGCTTCTTCAGAAAATCTAGTGTACCGCGGTCAATGGCCTTGCCGACGGAGATGTACTGATCAAAGTCGGTTGGAACATCTGTTTCTTTCCACTTGCCTAATGATTCCAGGCTCGGCGAATAATTTCCATTCCTTCTTCCAGAAAGCAAAGGCGGTAAACCATGTTCTTTACTACCTAAATAGATGAGAACAGAAACATTGCGCAGAAGATGGAGGTGTATGGGTCCAGTGCCCTTGCTAACATGAATATGGAAGCCACATGATCTGCCCTCTGTTAGTCTGAAGCTGTTTCGCAGGATGGAGACCATATCCAATACCCTTTTCCAGCACTGGAGGGTATCTCTGAGCACACGACTGACAATCTCTAAGCCACTTAACTCCGTATAACCTGCCCACCCAGGTATTGTATATAGCGTTCATCTGTTCCAATGGCCCACGTCAGGTATAGAGAATCGATATAATTAACAGGGATGATACCATGACTGACGATCTTGTTCTCCCAGGTCTTGAGGTCAAGATGTTCGCTCCACAATAAAATTAATAGTCCTTTGGAACTGATAACTTCTCTTGCCGAAGCAAGTCTTTCTAGTTGTCCACTACAGCTGAATATTCTGTCATCTTCGGGATGAGGATCGGCCTGGCCCTGCGGTTGCAAGACTGGTATATACAACTCGAGCTCAATGCCAAAAGAGTACGTGCTGTTGCTTGTGTCTCTTGGAAAAGTTTCCCGACCGTGAGTTAGGAACCCAGATTCTTCAGGGCGTGAAGGAAGTGAATGTTTCCGAGATAAATTTGGACTCTCGACAGGCTTGGACTTGTTAGAAGCCGCAGCATTTCCGATTTAAGGCCAATATCAAGATCTGGTATTATAAGATGCTCTGGTTTTGACTGGAAATTTTTGGATACCTGATCCAGACCTTGCTCTTCAAGAAAATAGAAAATTGTTGAACTATATCTGAGATCGAGATACGATTCATAAAAGAATGTACCAGACTTATCAAGACAATGTTGAGTAAGTCTAATACATAAGATAACCCAGTGAGATATATCCACCATATCAACAGTTCCATAGTGCTGATTGAAGTCGATAACAATAGTAGACTTTTTGTCCTGGAAGCTATAAGCAGGTTTTGCTTGGAGGAAGTCTTCATCATCATCAATTGTTATATTCATGAGACCGATTAGATGTTCAGCTGATTTAGCACCGAGAATTCTGTCAACTCCATGGTGATACTTGGCTTCCCCTAACACTCCAGGATGGGAAAGAAACTCTATTGGAAGCCTTTTAGGCGAAAGACGATTATTCCAGGGGTCCCCAACTTCAACTGCAAAGGCCAGCTCGGCCCGGAGATCAACAAACTCTTCCTTAACCAGATTAGTATACTGAAGACCTAGTGAATAGATTGAGTTGGGCCCACAGTGAGCTGGGTACATGTCATTCAGTTGAGGATCTACTAGCCAAATCATAGATGCGATTGCCTTCATCGAATCAAGTCCAGCGAGATGTCTTGGGATAATCGCATTGACCCCCGGACGTGTCTCTGAGTTTGGAACAGTTAGAAACTTCTTGTTCCGAATATTCATGACCTTCTTCAAATCTGTTTCCGGCATAAAATTCTCAGGGAGGAAAACAGGAGACATAAGCTTGAGGCCGATCCATTCGTATGGGTTGCATTGGTTCTCGTTAACACATCCATCAAATTTCACAGTCCATGCCTCCAGCCTGTTCTTGCCGTTGAGATTTCTCTGGGGGCAAGCTGTTGCAAGACTACTGGTACGCAAGACTATTTCCAACTGACTGGTATCCCATTGTGTTCGAACAACATACTTTTGAGATAGATGGCGGTATTCTGTTGCGTTATCCGGAACCCTGAAATATTCAACGGGAGGTAACGGTAGTGGTCCGCATGGGCGATCAGCTAACCCGTCATGTGCAATATCAACTCCGTCATCTGGCCTGCGGGGGACTGCGAGGAGAAGGCCAAGTTGCACTTGAAAGGATATGGAGGCCATGATGGCCGCTAAGAACCTATGTTGGCCGCGCTTTGTAAGGGATTAACCAAATACGTGTTGAGTGGACGGATGTTGTCGAGTATTTCTCCGTAATTGGGTCACAGGATGTGCGGCTCGGTGGCCTTACGATGAAGAAAAGGACGGTAGAATTAGATCGACTGGGATTTAGTAGTCGTAGTGGTAAGCTCGTGCCATCTCGAGCATGTTCTTGTTCTTCTGTCATACTCAGAACATGAAGTACCTGGTTGAACAATCAATTGCTTTATTTTCTTATGACAGTTTCATTACCCCGTTCTTTGTTCACTGATGAAGATATTGTGGGAATTTTACGGTATTGGCAGTAACTTCGAAAGGTTTTCAAGCATATGATGAGCTCAATATTCCATTTCATTGTAATGAACAATAATGTACTTTGCCCTCTATGGAGATATCTTTACCGTTCTTACTTTTCTGCATTAATTTCGTCTTTGGCGTTCTTGAGCTTCTTCAAAGGCTCCAGGCCAAATATTTCATCTGAGTTCAAAGGCCTTCGGCTCTCAGTGACTTCGCCGAACAAAAATGCATTCTTCTCACGACTGGCGCTATTAGACATTTTTTTCTTGTGCTGTGTCGGTGGAGACTTGTTAGACAGTGGTGACGCTTTCGAAGACCCTGATTCGTCTGGTTCCAACATCCAGGAGAAAGAAGATTGCGCCAATGTTGAACGAGTCGGGACAGGAGATGGACGTGTCGGGGCCAATGAGTTTGCAGATTTGTCGTCGGACGCGATTATGTCCATACGGTCAGGGCTAGAAGGGCATGCTGCTCCATTTTTGGGGACTGTCTTCGATTCAGATATCTGAAGACCCAAAATATCAACCTCTGCAGACGTCACTGACACAGGCTCTGGCTGAACAATGGCTGTTTCAGCTACAACTACTTCCTGCGGATTCTCTTCAGGTGGTTGAGATTGCAAGGCTGGGACTTCCATGGAAGAATCATCCAGGTAAATCTTGACAAACTGGACCTTAGCCGCTGCAATCTCAATAAGCTCAAGGCTTTTAGCCTTATCATCAAGGTTCGAGGCAGATATAGCTTTTAGGTTATTGACTGTCTCGTCAAGCATGGCGGCTAGTTGCTGGTTCCGCCTTTCTAGTGCCACCAGACTTCGAGCTGCTTCTTGTTCGCTGACCAGAGGCTGCGGAGATCTAGGTGCAGATCTGGCCTCGTTGATGTTACGTTTGATTTCCCCCATGGCATCTCGTACGGCTTGGTTGATACCGAGCTTTTCGCCTCTTTCAAAAACCCCCTTTGCTCCTTTAGCGGCTCCTTGGAACAGAGCCTCCATGCCACCCTGCTGTTGTAGGAAGCGTGAAGGGGATGGTATTTGAGATCTTGGGCCTGGTCCTCGATGTTTAAAAGAGTTGAAACCACGAAAGCTCGGAGTGCCTTCTCGCGATGTCTGTGGCGGTGAAGATACTGTCGGCATCTTTCCGGTGTATTTCATAATCAGCGATGATCCTCCGGATGGGGAGAGGTGATCCCTCAGATACAGAGCATCATCAACGAATGTATGAGGGCCGTGAGCCCCCGATGGAGGTGGGTATTTGAGAAGCAACTGAAGACAAACAGAATAATCGGCCTCTAATACTTAGAAGTGGGTTAGCTGGGAAACATACTTTACGCAAGCAACTTACAATCCCACCGAATCCTAATTAGCATAGCAACACAAATGAGATCAATGAGTTCCAAAGTTGGATCAACAGCAAAAATGGTATCCCAGAGTACCAAAAACTGCTCAAACGGGAATTCTCTGCTGAAGAGTAGCCGAATCCACCGACTGTTTTGAGGTCAGTGACGATTTCAGAATGATGCAAAATATACACTGACATGAGAAAGATTTGTGGTAAGATCTCAATATTGGTTAGATGAGTAGCGAGTTCCGGGTCAACTTTCTGTAGGCAGACTTCATGGATGAATTTGCTTCGTTCAACAATAGCAGAGCTTTGTTCTGCGAACTGGGAAGGTCGCAGAGAACTCCCTGGTGTTGTAACAGCATCCCTAACCTCGTAAAAGGATTGGGCGCGTTCCATCAATTTAGAGAATAGAATAAAGGCGTCATTCTCGATAAAAGAGTAGTCGAGGGTTTTAACAAGTGCATCATCCAAAGGAATGTCTTCTGGCAAAGTCGTCGGATCCACGGCATCCTGTTCAATGACATGTAGAATAGGTGCGAGTAACTCATGCATACCCTGCCGGTAGCCACCTCGCTCGGGATTGAGTTTACAGTACATGAACAGGATATCCAAGATGATTGACTGGGTTTGGTCTGCATGGTATGAGGCTTCATCAGGTAGTCGCTGAACATCTTGCTGGATTTCAGCACGAACAACCTCATCTTGACGAATCGTATTCCAAGGAGACTTTTAACTTTGAATTAGTTCACTGGTCACTATCCGAATTTGGGTGGCCTTACGCTGGGGTCCTCTGTCAAAGGATCTATGTTCAATTCTGCAAGAGCTTCTGGGTGTTTAATATACTTGAGAAAGTGATCTCGTTTCTCAGCGTAGGTTTCCCTTTCCTCGTCCAGAACTTGAGACCAGCTCAAGCCTTCCGCAGTAGTAGAAAGAAGAAACGTCTTGAGTGAAGGCTTAGTTGACATCAGCCAACGCAGATGTGTAGACTTACCTTCCAACAGAGGGAACGACATCCTGATACGCATGGACTTGAGGGGCCATTATACCGAACAGCACGTCTTAAATCACCAAGATGTGCACCTTGTGATTGCGTCTCACGCCATCTCGAGCTGCGTGGAGATGCTTTGGTCAGTCGATGCATTTGTTGTCGCTAATAGGCGCAACGTACAGGGACTCTTGGAGAGGCCTCATGATGCCCGACTACGCCACAAGAGTGTATGAACTCAATTGACCGGCGTTGCAAACAGGGTCTGAAATGGAAGTAACCACGTCGAATGTAGACCTACAGCACTGTAAAGTTGATGTTGATCTAAGGTAACTTTACTAACGTATCGGCGCTTCAGGTTCAATTAGGTCTCCGCCTCCATAGCTCGGCCCCACTTCCCCATGGCTTATCTTGCCCTGCCTGCCCTCAGGTGTCAGAAGACTTCCAGGTTAGGACCTTAGATTGGGGTGTAAAAATAAACTAATCAAAGAGCCTACCAAGTTTACCCTAAATTATCCTAAATTCATTTTTATCACTTAGGATTGAGATCTAAGTTTTCTGCCATCCCCTAGGTAGCCTGGCTTCTCAGGCGGAATTCCACTGGACTTCGCTGCACCAGAATTTGAACTACGTCGCTGAGGATTGACCCCGGAACGCCTGGGCTAGGGTCTAGCAGCTCAGGGGCTGACCGCCAAACAAACAGCATCGTGTCACCTCCAACTGACTTGGGTTTATCTTTAAACTCCACCACGCTCAGCTCACCTCTTTGACGCTCTCTCTGACTTCAATTCCCGTATAAAGCGCATCCCGTGACGTATGCCCTTAAAGTAATTCATTATTAGGCGCTGCACTATGTCTGCAGATCTCTTTGCCGAGTTTAACAGTCTCTCAAATAACTCAACACCTTGTCCAGCTCAGCAACAACCGCCACCACCGAAACCTCTCCAACGCACTGGAACACAGGACCTCTTTGGTCTCTTAGGCAACACCAACAATGCCTCTCCAGTGAACACTAAGCCATGCTCAGCTTTTGAACCCCAATCAAGTGCGCAGAACACATGGGGAAGTGCCCCAGCACCGTCAAAGCCGGCAGAGAATAATGGCGATGATGATGATGATGATGGATGGGGAGACTTTGAGGTTGCTGAGCAGCCTACAGCAGTCGCATCGACTGCTGTTCAGACACTGAGCCCTACACCTTTTTCTGCTTCCGGTTGGAGCTCAACCACAAATGCAACTCCTAGCTCAGCAAACTCGTCTTCATTACCATGGCCCAAGCTGGACGTAAGCTCAGCTGCAGCTGTGGCTCAACGGGCACCAGGAATTAAACACCAACCCCCAACTCGAGTTGTAAGAGCGTCAACCATGGACTTGTTATCCAACAGTCTTGTCGATATAGGAGGAACTGCCCCAAAGCCCACTAGTGACCCGAAAGCTCTGCCGTTAGGACCACAGTCACAGTTTACGCAAGAATGGGGGCAGCCAACAGGCAACCAGAAACCACAAAAACGAATGAAAGCGAAACTCAAACTTTCAGCCCAGCAAGATCCCAGTGTACTATTTGATGCTGAGGACTTTGAACTTCAGATTGCTGAGGACGAAGAAGATGACGATGATGAGTTTGGAGACTTTGAAAGTGTACCTCCTCCAGTGGTGGCGAAGACGGTTCCTGCAGTTAATACAACAAAACCAGCTCCAGCTCCTCCATTAATGGATCTTCTTTCGCTAGACGAACCAGCTCCCGCTCCATCACAAACAACCAAAAAACCACCACCCACAAAGCTTCTGGGGCCCCTTGCTTTTGGGGCCACTGCCACAAGTTATCCTCAGGCTCCAAAATCACCCTCCTTCCAGGATCGAAACCCCTTCCCAGAGTTGGCCATTAAAACACCTACTTCAGAAGAGCCGAAGCCGGTCAAGAAACCCAAGGAAGAAACACCAACCACAGCATGGCCATCTTTTGAAAGTCCAAAGGATATCAATCTTACCAAAACCAGGTATCAAGATGATGAGTGGGGTGCTTGGGATGATTTTACTGCCACCGATGATAAGAATCCAAGTACCAGTGCAAAAAAAGCACCAGAGAGTTGGGATTGGGACGCTATTGATAATGTTCAGCCATCAAATATCGAATCCCAGGATGATGCTCCACCACCAATCAATGTCCCACCACCATCGGTCATCCTGTCTGCATTCCCTGATCTTCTCAACTCTGGTACAGCTTTCTTCAACCCCATGTCAGGCCACAACACATCAGTCAAGCAACGAATCTTATCGGACCCCAAAGCTATAGATTTTCTACGTGGTTACATTCTGTTAGCAACAACTGCCGCACGAGTCATTGCTGGCCGCAAACAGCGATGGCATCGGGATAAGATTTTGGCAAAGAGCATGTCCATCTCAGCTGCGGGAAGCAAGGGCATGAAGCTTGCAGGAGTTGACAAAACACAGGCTGTACGTGAGGACCGTGAGGCAGCTGATGTGGTCGCGGTATGGCGCCAGCAGGTTGGTCGCCTACGATCTGCAGTTGCTGCGGCCAAGTCTGCCGATAAGAATCTGTCACTTCAGGTCCCCGAGATTAGCGAGAATATGCAGGTGCATACGGCTAAGATGGTACCGACAGCACCTAAAGCTTGTATAATCTGTGGCCTCAAGAGAGATGAGAGAGTAGCTAAGGTAGATTACGAAGTGGAGGATAGCTTCGGAGAGTGGTGGCTAGACCACTGGGGGCACAAGGCGTGCAAGAACTTTTGGATAGAGCATGAGCAAAAGCTAAGACAACGATGAAAAGGGTCAATGTCATATGTAACTGAAATATCATTGAAAACTCTTGTCATCAACCGGCGATGCTTGCTCCCCACCAATCCGTCGCAGGGACAATATGCGATATCACCTGGCCTGAGATTACTTGACAACACTTGCTTTCAAGACAAATGTATACATTACACTACAGTGGCTTGAGGTCGGCGACCGTGATACTTCTTCACTTATTATGCAGCATTACTCCACCAGCTGTGGACATCCAACCGCCAATCCGAGAGACGGGAGCTGCAGGCAGGTGATATAAAGAGTAATAAGCATCACTCATTAGACCTGGTCACAATGCATTCGTGTTCTTCGAGCGACCCTGTGTAATAAATGGGCATTGACTCTGAACTATTCTTACTGCAGAATAATAAGCGAGCCAGCACGTTGTCGACGGTTTGCGGGGGCGGATCGTTGCATGGCCTTCGGGCTGGGGAATAACGATGAAGGGAAAGGCGGAGGGATTGATGCTCACTGAGAAGAATAGAAAGAATGCAACATGGTGGTCAACGAAGGTATGTATCTGTATTCCGTCGCATCAGTGACTGGTGTTTTGATATCGAACGAACTAAAGCTGCAGCTGCCTCGTTGATTATCACGAAGATGTCCAATAAGGTTGTGAAACTTAGCCTTTGATCTGCCATTGGGTTCTTTTCAACACCGCCAGGTGCTGATATGATGCCTATAGTTCTGGAATCACGAATATCTTCTCTTTCTTTTGACCTTCTTTGCTTTGTTCCCTTTGTCCTTGGCACCCTCGTGCGTCTTATATTCGCTCAATAAAGCCATCAACGGAACCATGCGGCGCTGGTCGGTTGTGGACGATTACAATAGATACAAAGTCAATGCTCGCTCCATGACCCACTCCGGCCCGTGTGGGTGTGCTGAAAAACCCCCGAGTGACCAGGTTGCCAGGGCATATGGGCCTCGGATTTGGTGCACAAAAGAGAAAGATGCCAGGAACCTGGGATGTTCGCTTGTTTCCCAGAGAGGATTAGTGCAATATGCCAAGAACCCTGGCTTTCCACTGGCATTGTGTGTGACACAGCTATTGTCAAATCGAAGACAACCACGGTTAGGATGAGACCTATCTTGAATCGTTTCTAATGACTGTCGATTCCATTATCGATTAATAGGAATATCTTTGATCGATACTAGAAAACAAGTTACCAAATCTAGTCTTGGTTCACAACTCTTGCCTTAGCAATAAGGAGGGCAGTTGAGCATCATCGTCACCGTTTCGTGCCTGTCCCGTCCCGTCAGTTATTGGCTTCCAACGGCGGTATCGAGATGCATACCCTCCCACTATCACTAGACACCCTGATCCGTCACTCCTTACCTTGGTTCGTAGCTGGAAATCATTGAGATATGTTTAGCTGGTCCCGGAGAGAGCCAACATATCCGCCCGTGAGATCAGTATTTTTTATTAAGCCGGGGCGATATACATGAGTACGGATAACAAAGCTTCAGTACTTTATCTCCAAGTATATCTTCCCCTCACCTATGGAATAGTGCAACATAAATATATTGTTGTCTCAAGGGAGAATCAATTAGGGTACTTGTTTCACAAGTGTCTAATCACTTTCTATGTTCCTTCCCCTCCCGTGCTCCCTACCCCACTTCACTCACTTACGGGCTGCTGCTGCCACAATGCCTAAGGTAGTAGTAACTCATGGTACCTACCGTACCTACCTTAGACAAAGGCACTGTACCTCTTAGATGCTTCGGGTGGCAGGTGCTGGAACGGCGTCTTTGTGTGGTCACTCGTGGTTTTTTTTTAGCTGTCTTGGTTTCTGGCCCTGGCCATTGCAATAGCTTGGGTACCTTAGCTAGCCCATGACTTCTTCCATCTCTTCTTCCTCTTCTTCTGTTCTTCACCCACTTACATCTCATCTCTGTCACCTTTTTCCTCACCTTCACCACCTCTCTTCTTCCTCTCCCTTCTCTCCAACTTCCTCACCTTCCTCGCGCTCTCCTCGCATCTCCGTCTTTCGGTCGTCGACTGTACTTCGACCACGGTACATTACATCAGCTGTTGACGCACGCCTCCCGCATACTTCTAGCCCACCCGCCCGCCTCCGCCGTCGCCGCTTTCACAACCGGAGTGCTCGCGACCCTTGACCCCGCTATCCCGCTTCACGACCGCAGAAAAAAACACACTGCACCATCTCCCCATCTTGCTCCCCCCGCCTTCTCCAGCACACTTGGACGTCTCGCAGTTTCCACAGTGTCGACAATAAGGTCAGTAGATTTATTGTATTTCCTACCCTGTTCCCCTAGAGAGAGGTTTCTTCTCTTTATCATGTAGCCAGTTGGTTATTCTCCGCCAGTTTGAACGTGCTCCCCAACTGAGAGAGATGATCCTCAGACCCATGGATCTACGCTTCCTGGCACCGTGATAATTCAAGAACACACTCTGACAAAATTTCCAGATCCGATCAGACATTCCCCTCCTTCGTCTGTTCGTTTCGCTTCAAACGATCGGCTTTTAAATCAAATCACGACTTCATCTCCACGCTTACCCCGATCTACCAACTGCAAAATGTCGGCACCTCAGGATTCTATTCCCGGCAACGGCAGTGACATCCTTGATCAGATGGACCAGCTTAGAATGGATGACCGCCTTGGCCCCGACGGCGAACCTGCCCCTAAGACGGACGAGGAGTACGCCCAGGCCCAGCTCACCCTTCGTGCGATTGTCTCTTCCAAGGAAGCCGGTGTCATCATTGGCAAGGGCGGCAAGAACGTTGCCGACCTTAGAGACGAGACTGGTGTCAAGGCCGGTGTCAGCAAAGTCGTGCAAGGTGTGCATGACCGTGTTCTGACCATCACCGGCGGTTGCGACGCTATTTCTCGAGCCTACGCAATTGTCGCTCGCGCTCTACTGGAAGGTGCCCCGGCCATGGGGATGGGGGGTGTAGTTCAGAGCAACGGAACTCATCGTACGTTACAGATGCCCTCAAAAAAGCAATAGAGCTTTGGAGTTCTCGCTAACTAGAGAATATAGCAATCAAACTCCTTATCTCACACAACCAGATGGGAACCATTATTGGAAGACAAGGTCTGAAGATCAAGCACATCCAGGATGCTTCAGGCGTTCGTATGGTTGCCCAGAAAGAGATGCTTCCTCAATCTACTGAGAGAATAGTCGAGGTTCAGGGCACTCCTGAGGGCATTCAGCGCGCTATCTGGGAGATTTGCAAGTGCTTGGTTGATGATTGGCAGCGAGGCACTGGCACCGTCTTGTACAACCCTGTTGTCCGTACTCAACCTTCTGGCAGCGGAAGCGGCAGCGGTGCTGCTGGATTCAGTCAAGGGTCTGGTAGAAGCGATTATGGTGGTAGCCCGCGTGTGATGCGAACAGGCAACGGCGCCGATTTCAGCAACGGTAGCTCAAGGCCGTACAATCGCCGTTCCGACTCCGACGCAGCTCTTCGAGGCCCACCAACACACGATGAGAATGGTGAGGAGATCCAGACTCAAAACATCAGCATCCCAGCGGACATGGTGGGCTGCATCATTGGTCGCGCTGGTAGCAAGATCAGCGAGATCCGAAAGACATCTGGCGCCCGTATCTCTATTGCCAAGGTAGGTTTTTTCTTCTATTAATCACGACTATAACATAGCTGATCGAGTGCACCATAGGCACCCCACGATGAGACTGGTGAGCGTATGTTTACCATCATGGGCACCGCCAAGGCCAACGAATCGGCGCTGTTCCTCCTTTACGAGAACCTGGAGGCGGAGAAGATGCGCCGAAGTCAGCTCCAGGAGCCCGAGTAGGCGACTGATGTGTCTTAATTTCTTTGAGTTTTGCTTTTCTCGTGTTCCGTGCGACTTGCAGAGGTCAGTTCTGGCAAGATGAGCTGGGACACGTCCAGATCTGACTTGCCGCGAGGCTTGTGTTTTCATTTTCGGACGATACCAGACGACAGCATCACGAGCGACCAATCCACTTGTCCAACCCTTCCGCCCAAAAACGAAACCTTTCACCATCAGTCATCGTCATAAAAACTCGTTTTCTTTTCATGATTCTCCCCCCTCTCCTTACCATTGCTATGCTACAGCACACCAACAAGGGGTCAGCTTATGTCTCGGCTCAGGCCTGACTTGTTACCTGGCCACCCCCTCGAAATCAATTACCCTCTTTGTGGCGCGATAGATCGCAATCCAGCTTTGTAGCATATCCATCTGTATCAGTCTTGCTCAACCGATTTCTTGGCGACAACTAATCTGCCTTTCAGGGGCAATGGTTTCGTGGTTTGGTGCGGCATCGCATGGCACAGTTCTTTTTTTACGACTGTTGAACCGCGTCGGGACAGTCCGGCATGGTTATGGCTTAATGACACAAAACTACCGTCGAAGAGCGATTGACATTAGGGATAGCGCAACATTTCAGGGCCGAGAAGGGCACATCACGGTTCCTCAAAACAATCTCTACTATCGCTTCGCGTCACCTTCCCCCTCTCTTTCACCTCGCACAGCTGTTTCTATCTCTTACAACCTCGGATCCCGACATTGTTATGCGACCCACGACTCCCGTCTTATCGCTCACATAATTCCCATATCACTCATCGCTCTCACAAACCCGCGTGACATCAACTACACTGGCTCAGTTATTGTGTACTTTGTTCCTTGCTGGCCGGTTTCCACGACAAAGGTGACTCTTTATTCCATGCGGGATTCTAGAAAAGGCAACCTTAGGCGGAACGGATTTAGCTTGGGCTCAAGAGCCATCAAATAACATCGAAATTATGAGCAAAGCCAGCTGGTTGTCAAGTAAAATCAAGTGAAGTCGTATGATTGTCGTAGTCTGAATTCTATATGCAAGTGTGGCTGGAGAAAGCTGCTGATGAACTCTTAAAATAGCAGGCCTGGGTGATGTGACTGTGGCTGGTTAGTGGTGGGGCAATTCGTCATGGTTAATTGATGAAGCCAACTTGTCAGTTGATCCATCATGGCAACTTGTGATTGATTAAATTAACCATTTTCCCGGGTTCATTTTCGCTCTCTTCGCTTCTTAATCCTCTCCTTAAAAGAACTTAACATATATTATCTCGATTTCTGGATCATTTGATCATTCACTATCTTTCACCTCGGTCACGTTTTTTTGTATCCCCCCCTCACAGTTCTGGGAATGGCACGCTCCAAGCAGCCAGCTATCAAGCGCGAGGCATCCTCAGAATTTTTCAATAAAACAACCGCCACATGGGAGGATACCAATCAATCGCAAAAGAGCCCTCCTAATGGAAACATTGTGAAAAAGATCACACCTGCATCTGGGCCCGCGCAAGAAGCTGGGCTCTTGCAGCTTGTCATCGCCGTCGCGGGAATCTATGCTTCTTTGTACGTTGAACCACAGCAGCTACTGTTACAAACCACTAATTTCATTGTCGCGGATAGCCTCACTTGGGCATACCTTCAAGAAAAGCTCACTACAAAGCCATATGGTCCCGTCGACGCCCCGGAAGTCTGGCACTTCCCTGTCTTCCTCAACACCATCCAATCCGTTTTCGCCGCTATCGTAGGCGCCGTCTATCTTTATGCCTCGACGCCCAGCAACGCTGCCGTTCCTCCTGTTATCCCATCGCGCCGCATCCTTGGCCCTCTCGCTCTTGTTGCTGTCACGAGCAGTCTCGCTAGCCCCTTTGGTTACGCGTCGCTTGCACATATCGACTACATCACGTTCCTCCTTGCCAAGAGCTGCAAGCTGCTACCTGTCATGTTCCTTCACATTACTGTCTTTCGACGTCGGTATCCGCTATACAAGTATCTCGTGGTCGCGGCTGTGACTCTCGGAGTGGCTGTCTTTACACTGCACTCTGGGAAAAAGAAGGGCAGCAAGGTCCGACCTGACGATGCAAGCACAGCATGGGGTCTGCTGTTGCTGGGTATCAATCTCCTTTTCGATGGCTTGACGAACAGCACACAGGATCATATCTTCGAGACATTCCGACCGTACTCGGGCCCTCAAATGATGTGCGCCAATAATATCATGAGCACTCTTGTTACTGGGGCGTACTTGATCGTCAGCCCGTGGTTGATCGCTACAGGTCTTGGAGAGTGGTTTGGCATGGATGCTGCTGGTAACGCGGGCGAGCTCAAGGCCGCTTTGGATTTTATGGCTCGTTATCCCGCTGTATGGAAAGATGTCCTCGGGTTTGCTGCGTGTGGTGCCGTTGGCCAAGTCTTTATCTGTAAGTCTCTATCTGTCCACTCGATATTTTCGACTAATCATGACCAGTCTACACCTTGTCTACCTTCTCATCCGTTCTTCTCGTTACTGTCACTGTAACCCGCAAAATGTTCACCATGATTCTATCCGTTCTCGCCTTCGGCCATCGCCTCTCGCAGATGCAGTGGCTAGGCGTCGCGCTTGTGTTTGGCGGCATCGGCGTTGAGGCTGGCATTGCACGACAGGAGAAGATGGTCAAGGAGGCGGCTAAGAAGGCGCAGCAAAATGGCAAGAAGGAGCTATAAAAGCATTCTGTTTGTTTTCTTTGCTGACTGATATGTTACAATAAGGGGCAGCTAGATGGATCTTCAGGTGGCACATCATAAGGGGATGAAGAGGAAGTAGATTGCAATGATTGTGTGAAAGCGTTAAGAGGACTTAATTAGGACGACATTAAAGTCTCATAGTATTTCCACAAAAAGAATCAACCGCGATTGTTTAGGGAACATAACTTCATAGCGTCACAATTAGCGATGTGAATACGATGTATAATCACTTTGATTATCACTTATATAGACCTCTTTACACCGTCTTGCTGTTCCAAGATCCCCTTGCTTCCTGAAAAACGCCCTGCTGCTATAACCCAATACAGCAACTCGTATTTTCTCGGAACACTACCTTTACATACAACCCCCTTCCCTGACTGGGTATTTGAACCATCCCGATGGTTTCCCATAGGGTTCCTAAAGCCATACGCCACTGCCGTTTTACTGTCCAAAATGGACAAAACAAGAACCAAAAATAAAACTGAAACAAGGGTGACAAGATGGAATGTCTTTGTCTATATTACACTAGGTCATCGTGAAACCAACCGACGCCATGCGCTGTGCATTTGCCGAAAAAGAGAAAAGCGAATGTTTGGTGTGGAGGGGTAACGATAGGAAGAGATGGATGACAAAGAAGATGTATTGTTATTTGCGTGTCGTCGTGCGGAAGGTTAAGAGACCATCCGGGATCGAGGGTCGGATTGAGCGCAGTCACAAACCCGCCCTGTTGCTATAAAATAAAATAAAAACGCCCTGTGATGCTGTGCTCATATTGCAGAATAGCGAATGTATGGATAAAATGGAGACATAAGCGATGGTGATCGTCGTACTACTTCCTGCTGGAAGTCTGCTCGTTCGACTTGAAAGCGAAACACTGGGTAATGATTCATCATAAAAGATCATCAATTGATCGAATAATAGGTGCCTCGCCCTTCGTAGGTGGACTTCTAGGATCTGCAACGACTGGCGGTCTTCCGAAGGTTGAGAAGGGGTCGCGAGGGAACATGCCCGCTCGAGGAGAAAACAAGCCCTGGTTCGGAGTTGGTGGGCTTTCAACGAATCGCATACCAGCAACTTCATGGACGTCATGAAGTGGGTTGTTCGTCATTGTCTCAGCTCTCGGAGATAACAAAGCATTATCATCTGGGTATGAACCAGGCAAAGTTATCGTTCTCTCGACTAGCGCATCGTTAAATCTCATTTCGGAAGGCGCTGGGTTGAATCGGGGGAATGTCATAGTCTGGAAACCAAGACTCGCTTGAGAAGGGAATCCAGGTGAAGGTGGAGGCTTCATGATCGAGTCCATCATGGGAGATGGGGCTAGAGTCGGTGGGGACTTGCCCTGACTTGACACGGGCCTCTTGGGCAAATCGGCAAGCTTGAAAGGGTTTAAGTGTTGTGACGGTTGCTGCTCAAGCTCGTCTTTCCATGTGCAAGTAGGGGGGGCCGAAGCTGGGCCAGGTGATACCGGTCGAGGGCCGGGTGTTGAGTTGCCGCGAAGTCGATTTGGACTCAAATTCAGGTGCGACTCTGTCGAATCCTCCTTTTGTGTCGGGAGAGGAGCAGTCTGAGGCTCCTTAGCTCCGATATCTATAGCATCAGCAGAGAGTGTAATTCTGTGCTTTGAAGGGCTGCGGCCAGGCCGAGGGCGGTGTGAAGGCAGAGCCGTGCGCTTTGTTGACACTTCCTTCTGGAAATCCTGCAGCGAATACATGAGTTTCATGTTGGGGCTGATCCATTGACTCTTCGCTTGGGCTGCGTAGTAAGCATCATTTACAGTGAGGTGCGGTTTCTGGAACAGGCCATAGGCAATGATCAGACTGGCAGATCGGCTCGCACCCTGCTGACAATGGACAAGCACACGCTTGCCAGCTTTTGTCCGCTGATCAATAACATCGCACAAATCCATGAGGTCCGGTGCAATATCGGTATTGTGGTCCCAGGGAATATGGATGTATTCAGGCTCCTTAAACTGGAAGGCCTTTGGCGTCGTAGGTGTCTCGACCGAGTCATCGCCTCGGGGATACTCCCAAGCTGTCATAAAGCTAGCTGTGGACACAGCAGTGTCAGGTATAGGGCTTTCAATTCCAGATACGGGTTGACCCATAGACTGGAACGGCGATTGCGATTCCCGGGCCGCTTTGCGAATCTCAAAGGGGTTGCTGACTTCTCTGGCACAGTTGATGACTACGTCAAAACGTGATGCTTCGTCAGCTGTAGGTTCCGAGTAGAGGAAGACATTGTCTCCATAAATAGCAATTGGACCATCAGGGTAGCCTGGAGTCTTCATATCCTCGTTGTTCTCGTTATCACGATAAGGATCGTCATCTCGAATGGCCATCTGAGTACGAATAGGCGAATCTTCCTCAGTAATAGCAGAATGGAAAGATGGTTTCATACTCGACTTTGTCGGTCGCAGTACTTCTGAGAGTCCGGATTCATTTCTTTCCAGTACCTTTGGGAAGGTCATACCGCCAGGTGGGCCAAAGGTTGCAGACTTGAGACCAGAAGACATGTGAGGTGAAGAGCAAGAATGCTTGAGAGCTCGACGCTGGAGCATCGGCATGCCTGGTGAAGGTGGGACCTCCAGAGTGGACTTGTGGATCAAGTCAGAAGTGTTCGTCTTCAGACTCAGCTGGCTAGGCTTTCTTCTCATAGCAGGAATCATTGGCTTAATAAATGATGGAGAAGAAGGTTCGGACACCAGCGAAATGTTTGTCGTCGAAGTCGAAGCAGCGAATGGGGGCTGGATAGAAAGGCCCTTCATATTGCGCCCTCTTCGGGGGGAGGGTGATGTCATGGGTCGCTGGAGCCGAGGAGGCTCACTCAACAGAGTAGTGGTGGTCGTTGTGCTGTTGAGGTTGGTAGAAAGGTTCCCAAAGCTCGTAGCAGGATAGTTATTAAGAGGGATAAGATTCATGGGAGAATCAGGAGAAGATGAGGGGGACGCATCGGAAAGGGGCGAAGAGTCGGTTGTAGATAATGTCGTTGTGGGTGAAGAGTCTGCTGACTCGGAAGTCTGTGTTGATGTGCTATCGTGGTGTTTGTGTGTCGGATCGGCAGCCATCATGCTAGGTCCAAGATCATGTTGATGAGAGGTACCCATCATACCAGGTCGCTTGGGTTCCATTTCGACGAACTTGGTATCCACGAGTGTGACAGTGTCCTGATCCGCCATTGTCTCGGCATCCAGATCAAACACTGTCATAAACGGCGGTATTTGATCCTCGTACACTCTTCTGTCTGTGACTGACGGCATATTTTGATATCCGCTTGCCGAACTAGTGAGTCAAACTGTTCTTACTTTGCGCGTGGAGTGAATCGAAGCAGGTATGAGAGCCAATTACGGTCTCACGTCTTTGTAGAAGGTGTAATTCTAATATTGGCTCAAGGCGTTGAAACACCGGTTGGCTTCCACCAGGGACAAGTTTTGTTCAAGTTATGTGAATATGTGCAAAGATATATAAACTGGCCGGCGAGATTTAAATATTTCGGCGAGAGAAACGAATGGTTTCGCTGGTCGCGGTGCGATCGAGAGCAGGTCAAGTTGGTCGTTCGATGGGTCAGCGCAGCTGATTTTGTCGCTGAGCGTGCCAGTCGTGGGCGGTGCTCGGTAAACGCACGCAAGTTACTCGACTTGTGAATGAGAGAAACAAGCCTCGCAGTGGACAGCGGCTTCAGATATTAATTTAAAGAATGCTGAGAAAAAGATCGCGAGTTGGGCGATAGAAACAATCGAGAAAGGAGCTACTGCTACTGTCGAGTCTAGCGGGTAGCAGGGAGAATAATCCAAGGAACGAGCCCAGAGAACTTATGAGACAAAGAACAGGCGCCTGGGAGAGGTAGCGGCACGGCAGGGCTGCGAGTGGCACTGTCAGAGTCGCGAGATCATTATTTCCCTTTAGTGAGGGAGACCGAATCCGTTAGACAAGAGATTATATCAGGCCGGAGCGTGGTGGTCTGAGGTGAAGTGGAGGGCAAAGGGAAGGGCAAACAGAAGAAGATTGAAATTGAAGATCAAAGTGACGAGAGGAATTGAGTGAAGGATGAGAGGAAGAGTAATGAGTTGGAGGGGAGTGTGAGACAGAGCGAGAACGTCTTGGATTGGATTGGATCGAGTTTAGCTCTGGGGAGGACTGGTTGAGGGGTGTGAGTTGCATGCAGGCGCTACCTCAGAACAGTATCTTTCGAGGATACTTCACACGGTACCTGTTTTACAGTACCTCTCTCATGGGCAGGGCAGTCAACTGCCCAGTGGGGGCTCAGTGCCCTGTAAGAAGGAACCGAGCGCTGGCGACACAGCAACGGCGGTATCTCAAACAATTTTCGAAGCATCTGGTCCAATCCGATCTGGCAACAACTAATTCGAGACATCAAGTTCTCAACTGCGCGCGGCGGTAAGAAAGCGTTTGTTTTCGTTGCATGAAACAAATATCCGCCCGCAACAGGCGACATTGCAGTACTGACGCATGCGCTGTGTTGCTTGCTGGCGGTTGTGACCATGATAAGTGAAGAAATGTAATGTCAAGCATGCTGCACGAGACTAGAAGAGACCTGAACTGGAAGCCCTCCACAGCAAGGAAACATGACATGCCAAGGGTTACGCAAAATGAGCTTCATAGACCCCGGAATGGCATAAGAATCAAGAATATTATACGAAACATGCACTAGGGTTGACGATGCTCGGATTTGTTCTACCAAAGGCTATTCCTTATATCGTTATGCTGGATCTACCGTGCTTGATCACAGTCTTTTGTCACAAGTATTGAATTCAATATCTTGACTACGTGAGTGTAAGCCCTGCTTTATATGTCACTCCCTTGCCAATATATGGCTACAACCCACGGACTGACTACTTCATCTGACGGTGTCCAATCGAAAGCAAGCATTTGAATGGCCAAAGTCGCCCCTAGAACATCGATTTTCAGGTAAGAGCCGCTTGCAAGATCCAACTGAACTGGCTTCAATGAGCCATCAATCAATGTCATGGATCTCCAACTCTCGCTTCTCATTCTGGGCTGCTGCTCTCTCACCTTCACTCATCAGAGGATAAGCAAAATGGGGCGAGCATCTCAAGGGCGCTACAATGAACCACTCACAGCTCGTCTTGTCCATTCCAGGTTAGCCACGTCCGTGGAGTCTGCTTTGTGAGTGGAGGGTTCGCTGCACGAAACGCGACCAGGATCCTAAATATAGACCTCGTGCAGCACTCTGCAGCATGGAAGGCGCCTACAGCTAGCGAATCATGTCTTCGTTTTCCAATTGGGACTTGAGAATTGCAGGACAAGGGGGCGGAGTGCAAAATCGAGACACCAGGACAGGGTCAAGGATTTAAATTTAACCCACAGGTGGAGAGGTACCTCCTCTTCAGCAGTTGAAGCTACACTGTGCTGGACAAGAGCGTTTGGTTGCTCATGTGCAAATGCGGTACAGTCGAATGGGTAATTTATTACTGAAGGATAATGGGGCTTTCTGAGATCTTGACAGGATTAGGAAACGATGGGCAAAGGAGAAGGAAACCGAGCCAAGTCAGCGATTATCAGTCAATCAGGAGTTGAAAACAAGAACACACTTTCGAGATTCCAAAGTTGGTGTACACATGCACATCATAGGTATCTTACCCTTTTGCCATCCAGCCTCCTTTAACTCAATTCCTAACAAACTCACTAAACTTCTAACCTCCAACTCCTATTATGTAGGGCTGCAGCTCCTCATATCATCCCATAACTGGCTGAATCATAGCACAATTAAACTTATTCAGATAATAATAACCCTATAGATCTTAGGCAGCTATCGTCTCAACTCTGCCGGTGCACGCCACTCCGTAACGCCGTCACTGCTCCAAGAAAAGGCAAAAAGCCTGACCTTACCCCGGCCCGCCGGCCGTGATTCGGCCAGCTGTTGGCGTCACAGGCGGGCAAGGGCCCTTCTGTAACCTCTAACAACTAGACTCTTTGCAACTGTAAGAGATAGGCGGCTCAGTGCAGAGACGGGGGAAAGGGGTGTCCCCTGTTCCTCCACCGTCAACTAACGTTACTGCGCCTGTTGCTGTATGGGACCAGTCTACCAACCTTGGTCCTGGCAAGAAGTGCACTGGCTACCGTCTGGCCATGGCTACGGTTTTCGCTGGCCGGGCAGCAGAGTGTCATAGTAATTGGGTACAATACCGATCGAAACGCAACAACCATGCTCGGCTCGCGTGGCCTTTAGGGTTGAGGAGCCGTCGGAGTTGAACTGTTTGAACTCGTTGAAACTGTCAGAGGCCTCGTGGCTTAGCCTCGGCTGGTTTGCGCCACTGCGGCGTCTCCAGTTTTAGACGATATTTCTATTCTTGATAAAGAACGTGTCAACTGGTGAAGAGGCCAATTCGCTGCAAGAATGAGTTTCGAAAGGTAAAGCTGACATTGTAGACAAGGACTATTGACGTTAAACCGGTGGAGAATCAAAAGAGATTAATAACTTTTACTAAATATGACCACGAATGTATCCGTAATACGAATATTTATTTTTATCCAGCTGAGAACTATAGCACATCTTGCAACTACCTTAGTCAAATCCATATTTGCCACCGTTCTGGTTCATTGGCTAAAGAAGTGCCTTAGCAGCTCGTTCATGAGAAATCAAAGCTTGTGTCGGAGATATCTCCCGTCGGTATGCAAAAGAAGCAGATCCAAGCTCTTCATGGTGTCTCCAGTCATCTACATCAAGTTCAGCCACCAACATAAGCCAGCCATATTCAGAAACAAACCGAGCCGCACTTTTCCTCCTTTGCCTCCTCTGACGGGCAGATCAAAGGGCGCCAAGAGTGGCTCACAATCTGAAACCCCTGGACTAAGGAATGAAAAAGCGGGAAAATCTTAAGCCCCATCGAGTTTCAGCTTTTTCTCACGCTCGCTCACCAACGAGTGAGTGACCACCTACCAGATGTAGTCAGAGGAAGATCACAGAAAGAAAGAAAAATTCAGACCGCACAGTAAGGAGAGAAGATTGGCTGCATCGGCTATTGGCTACTGCACGTCAAATTGCCCGGTCCACATGGGTCCAATCTCCAATGACATCCAATATCGAGTTGAGTCCCCTTTTTTTTTTTTTTTTTTTTTTTTACTTGGTCTTTTTTTTCCAAAACTTCTGGCCTTCTTGC
>PVQA01001204.1:0-44824 GCA_002980515.1 Fusarium burgessii | reverse complement strand
GTACCCGCGCCATATCCTAGTGCAGTTTTAGTACAAGCCCAGTGAGGTTGTGCTCCCCACGCCAGCCACGGCCAGAGGTCCACCATATAGTTGCTCGAAACAGCAATGTAGTGTCGCAAGAGCTAGGGAAGATGGATATTCAGAGGAGACATCAATCGGGGTTGCAGAGTCCCGCGATGAAATGGTACCCGGGCCAGAAGGAGTCTGGTCGTGATCCCCCGAGAGAGTGTGTACAGCCAGCAGTTGTTCTGAAGCATCTCCTGCGTCGCAGCTCGTCGGTTGGTTTCCATCAATCGGTTGACAACTGGCCAGTGTCTGGAATTCACGGTCTTCCTGAAATTGTGCAATTTGAATCGACAAGCCACTGGATGTAGTCCACTGGCCGGAGACCCCAGTCAGCTGATTGCCTGGTACCATGTGTGGAGATGGAGGATGGTGATAGGGGACTCTGCTACTCTCACAAACCACATCGGCATTCTCTCCACGGTGAGAAGTTTCTCCAATTCTTATTTCGCGCATCCAAGGATGCTGTATTGCCACTTCGCTGTTCATTCTTCCCATGGGCCAAGCCTTCATCAGTGATGTGATAAAGTCCACAGCTTGCCAGCTCACATTGTGACGCCGTAGAATATGGACAGGAAAGCCCAGACTGCCTTGGACGTACTGCCCCATGGTGGCAATCGTCTCGAATGAAGGTTGCCCCGTCAGCATTTGGAAGACTGTCTCTCCCAGGCTCCACATATCCACCATAAAGATATCAATGCTATCTTGGTTAACAGGAAAACCAAGTAGTTCTGAAGGCATGAATCTAGGAGTGCCTCTAACTGTGGTCTTTGCAGCAGAAACGTCTTCTGTACGTTTACTGAGCCCAAAGTCACAGATCTTGATCCACCAATTATCTGGCGGCTTAGACTTGATGAGGATGTTCTGTACACAAAGTATGTCAGAATAGGCCCGTGATGAACTAGTATTGGTTATGTAAGGAGTTGACTCACAGATGGTTTGATATCCCGATTCGCAAAACCAGCTCTATGCATTATTACAACGCCTGCTAAAACTTGGGATGCAACTTGTTTGGCCTCGCACTCGTTTAAACTGCCGCCATTTTGGGTGAGATATTTTCCCAAATCGCCATGAGGACAGTACTCCATGGCTATGTGAATGTAGCTGGCGTTCTCATACCAGCCACAAAGCTGAACAAAAAGGTCAGAGTACTGCACATTATAGTCAGTCCAGCCGGTCCTAGGTAAAATTGGCACCAATGAGTCAGTCAGTCATTCGCTGCGCACCTTGTTTTGCGAGAACTTGGCCAACGCTTCAAGCTCGCGAATGTACTGTACCGGTCCCCGACCGAGGGTCTGGACAGTCTTAACAGCACGGCACTCGACAACATCATCAGCGGTATCATTTCCCTTGACCTTTTGTTCGAGCCATACTACTCCATTACCACCATGACCCAAGATATCTCTACGCCTCCATATTTCTTGTTTCTGTCTGCTGAACGGCCGCGCATGGATTGTCAGTTCGTCCTGGAAAGTCGTGGATTCTAGCTTAAAATCTTGAACCAGCGCAGGCAGTAGTAACGCCGAGTTGTTAGCCTTGATAGATGACATGTCACCTGAACTCTTGGTAGATTATGGTGTTTGGTGTGAAAATTGCTGCCTAGTACGACTCGCCATGCTGAACTTGAAAGAAGAAGCAGAAGTAGAGAATCGCAATGGATACTCGAGCATGTTGGGTCTCACCGCCTTGACTTTGATGCACTTTTGAATTGTGCCTTGTGAGGGGTCAACCGCACATAGCCCACCTGCACTTTTCCATGTAAATACCTGTGAGGCTTAGAGAAAGTGGCAGCGGATGGGCCAGGACCATAAATTCTCAAATAGATTCTGTTCTGTTTTACAAGTCGGGCGGCTATGTGGAGCTCACAACCACGCCTGGGTGTTACTCTGTGGCCATCTTTTGTAAAGGGCTGTAGCTATGTCTTGACCAGACTGCGCCTCCATAACCACGCCTTAAAACCCAACATCAGGAAATGCATGTATGTATGTTTGTGAATGGCGGCCAACAAGCAATACGTTATAGCACTTTGATCATCTGGATATATGGCGAAGGATTCCTCCATGACTCTAAACTCACAAGGCGGGAGCTAGCTTTTCCTCAATCTTGGACGATTTATCCACCTTTTTCCTCGCCTTAAACATTTGTTATGGCTCTCGAGCTTACTGCCTTTGCCTTGGCAGTCCCACCCACATTTGATTTGTGCATGAAGTATAGCCAGTCGACCACTGATACAGTGTGCGCTCACCAGTTGACCTTTTATTCAGATATGCCCGACAGCTAAAGAGCCTTTGCTTAGCAATCAGACACGCAAACGCTATAGTTTCAGAGCGCATTCTTCGACTCGATAATATATTGCTACGATTTATGCACCAGCTTAGCTTCGCCAGCCGTGTCGAGAGTGCCATGGGTCATGAGCACCGCGAAATACCCAAGCAGACTCTCTGTATGCTACTCAGCAAGCTAGAGGCTGTTATTCTTCTCTTGCAACAAATAATTAATCAGACTAAGCCCGCACAAGAGGAGATAATCCTAGACTCAAAAGAACATCTTACTTGGAGGGGAAAACTAAAGCTTGTTTCAACAAAAAGAGCTTGGATAATGCGATCGATGAGCTAGAAACCTGGCAGAGGATCGCGGATCATTCATGGTTCCTCATCATGAAGATCGCCGATCCGCTCATAGATGCGACTCTATCATCTGTCGATAATGCTGTTGGAGATGGAGTGAGTGCAGCGAATGCTATTCCGGAAGCGTACGCTGTTCGAGCCGCTAGTCACGTCAGACCTCTTGTCGGATCCGGCATCACCATCAACGCCAAGGAGTTGGACAAGATGAGCGTGTCACAGATTTCACTATCAGTTGTGTACCTCGCCCAGCGCACCTCATCAGCTGCCAAAGTTGATACTTATATTCTCAGTAACATTCATTGCCATCCATTGGAAAAGTATAACATGATAAAAGGGGATGCGAGAGATCTAGCAAGAAAGCTACAACACAAGAGTCCTGAAACCTTCAACCTTTTGTCATGTAAGGGTCTCGCTGTCCCCTCAATCGTTCCTGAAATATCATCAGAAACAGGGAAAGTGAAGCCAGAGGTTAACTTCACATTGGTTTTCAAATTTCCCGCGCAATATGCAATTGATTCTGTTCGAAGCCTGCGCCATCTTCTCCTGCACACGCTTGAACCAGCATCACTGTCATTCAGGTTCGATATTGCAAGAGAAATAGCCAAAGCTGTCAGTCATGTTCATAACTTTGGATTTGTTCATAAAGCTGTCAGGCCAGAATCGATCCTCGCATTCTCACAGAAAGATGATAAACAGTCAATATTTCTCGTTGGTTTCGAGAACTTTCGCCGAGAGCATGGGTGGACGCAGCGCCGAGGCGACGATGACCTTGGACGGAATCTCTACCGCCATCCCTCACGCCAAGGCTCTTGTCCCCGGGAGGACTACCAGATGCAACACGATATATATAGTCTCGGTGTTTGCTTGTTGGAAGTCGGGCTTTGGACAAGCCTCGTGGCGTACGATGCGTATGGAAATAGTTACCCAACGACTTTGTTAACTGGCATGCCCCTTGACGCAATGGACCCAGGGGGCGTCTACGCATTTCTTTTGTCAAAAGGCCAGAAAAGGCTGTTGTCTTTAGCGGAATCCAGCTTACGGCAGGTTATGGGAACAAGATTCTCTGAAGTTGTGCAAGCGTGTTTAACCTGTTTGGAACCGGAAAATAACACTTTTGGCAATCCGGTGGAGTTGAGAGATGAGGATGGGATATGTGTAGGAGTTCGATATATTGAAAAGGTATGTGCCCTTTACTACAAGCTACTATAACGTACTAAAACTTGACTTAGATTTTATTCTCTCTTAATATTTTTATTGAGTTAAATATATAAGTCCTTTTTTAAATTTTATTTAATATTTCTATTTTTTAATACTTTCTATTATAATAAGCTTATATATTATCTTATTAAGTTAAATATAAGTTTATAAGCCCTAGTTTATATAACTGTTTTTTTTTTACTAATTTTACTGCCAATTTCATATATAAATTATAGCTATTACCTTTAGGGTAAGTTCTGCTCCCAAGTAACTAATTCATAGGCGGTATTTTACAAAAGCTTCCGAAAGGTTCTGCCTCTAACGGATTGCAATTAAATATTAAATACAAATGTTAATGCATGCATGGTACTGCTTAAATTAGTGATGGATTAATTCTAAGCATGAATTCTTGATAAGCTTTGAGCCAATCACTGTTGTCGAGATCGGATAGTCGGCAACTTAGCGGTAGTGGTGGGTATGCATACCACCGATTAACGGCTAAAACGTGCCGAGCCTCCAGATCTCGTGGCTCAGTACGTACGGAGGTAGATCACTTATTCCGGAAGGTCAGAATTCAGCTCTCGATAAGAAGTTCTTATTTCTATTGCTTGCAACGTGAATACCTATTGGATTTAATAATATTGGAGAATTTTAATTGACATTTTTTATCATAGCCGTTAACCTATGGCGCTCAGAGTCAAGTCTCGCTTAGAGATCCAATATAAGTAAGACAGTGCCTAACATTAAGATAACCATAAGATCGGCACCGCCCCTGTCGCTCAAGTCCCTGATCGGCTGATCATGAGGCAGGCTCCTCCGGAACCTTTGGCATTGCAAAAGGTCTGCCCCTTTAATCAGGAAGGTAGCATTGATATTTCACAGCGATAAGTCAATTCTACCGGCTTAGCTGGTCTCGTATACCGCTATGGTGAAAGACTATATTTGGGTCCAAGGCAGACTATCAGGAATGTAGTGGCGGCATCCTCTTTCGTATATAATATACTTTCATCCTCCCGTCTTGGCAGTTTTCTCATCTTGCAACAGCCACGGGTTTTCCATTCATTGTCTCGATATTCTCAGTCAATATGAAGACAGTTTTGTTCAACATCGTCACGGCGCTTGCCCTTGTCGGGTACAGCAGCTCGACACCTGCAGCTGGCCTCGACAAGAGGTATCATCTTGAAGACAATGGGATCAAGTATAATGTGTTTGAGCATGCTGCGACTGGTTCCAAGACCAAGATTGTCTCCAACTCTGGAATATGCGAGACTACACCTGGTGTTAACCAGCACTCTGGTTATTTCTCTGTCGGTAAGCGCTTCTTTCAACTGCCCTGACTACTATGCAATTTCTAAGTGCTGTTGGTGATGCAGGAGATAACATGAATATGTGGTTCTGGTTCTTCGAGTCACGCAAGAATGCCAAAACAGCACCACTAGCTCTTTGGCTCAATGGTGGGCCGGGCTGTAGTTCCATGATCGGTCTGTTTCAGGAAAATGGCCCCTGCACTTTCAACAAGGGAGGGTCAAAGCCAACTCTGAACCCTTACTCATGGAACACATTTGCCAACATGGTACGATCAAGCCATTCTCTGGAAGCACAACACACTGACCTATCAAGTTATATGTTGATCAACCCATCGGCACTGGATTCAGCTATGGTAGTGATGATGCTGTATCAACTCTTGCTGCTGCTCCCAGAGTTTGGAACCTCCTCCAAGCCTTCTATGCTCAGTTCCCTGAGTATGAGAACCGTGATTTTGGTCTGTTCACTGAGTCATATGGTGGCCATTATGGCCCAGAGTTTGCCTTTTACTTTGAGCAACAAAACGCCGCTATTGATGCTGGAAAGATCAAGGGCGAGAAGATCAACCTCGTGGCTCTCGGCATTAATAATGGCTGGATTGATCCTGGTAAGTCTTTTACTTGGTCTGTTGAGTGACAGATAGAAACTGACGCGAACTTCCAGCAAATCAATACAAGGATTACATCGACTATGCCGCCAACAACACTTACCGGAAACTAATCACACCAATTCAGTACAGCAAGTACCTCAACACCTACGAACAAAAGTGTGTTCCTGCTTTCGCCAAATGCCCCGGTCTCACAGGCAACGATGCCGCTTGTGGTAACGCAGACGACGTCTGCAATAGGGCCATTGAAAGCCCCCTGGAGGCGACAGCAGACTTCGATGTCTATGATATTCGGGCCCCTAGCAACGACCCTTTCCCCCCCTCGACCTACTCGAATTATCTTCAGTCATCATCTGTAATGAAGGCTATTGGCGCTCAGTCAAAATATGGAGAATGTCCAGAAGCACCTTTTGATAAGTTTATCTCCAGTGGCGATAGTATGTTACCATGCCGAACGCATGCAGAATTGCCAATGCCTAACTGTTTCTAGGAGGTCGATCATTCTTACATACACTGTCCGAGGTTATTGATTCCAAGATTACAGTCTTAATCTGGGCTGGTGATGCTGGTAAGTTGATTTGGCCCTCGCTGCAACTTGTTGTCCCAATCTAATATCATATAGACTGGATTTGCAACTGGATGGGTAACTACCGAGCGTTGAACTCTATCGCCCCCAAGTCATTCGTCTCGGCGCCTCTCCAGCCATTTACCGTTGATGGGACCAAGTACGGAGAATTCAAAACGTCTGGAAATTTGAGCTGGCTGCGAGTTTATGGGGCTGGTCACGAGGTTCCAGCTTACCAACCTCAGGCGGCACTAGCGGCGTTCGTTGCTACTTTGTCGAAGAAGCCTATCTCGTCTTCATGATGAATGAAATGGTTGATCACAATTTTGTATGTTAGTCTCATCATCTGTGCTACTTGGCTATAGAACTATATACTGGAAACGTTTGGTTCTAGGTAACATGTCATAGGACCAAGTATCTGCATTTTTGGAACCAGTCTTGTACATCTCTTAGCTGTGTACCTTAAAGGCGACCGGTAGTCTCTTAACATACTCTATGACTACCAACTACCATCACCTTCGCCATCTTCTCGGTTTAATACCAGTCACGTCTGAGCACAAAAGGATGAGACCAAGATCAGGTGGAGGGCACTGGCCTCTGCCAAGAGTAGCAAATGGAACATCTCTATTCATGCTGCAGTATCTAATCGAGAAGACATATCACGCCTGTATAACACCCCATTCAATCCATGCTTTCAATGCCGCTTGTCGCACCTCTAGTTGTTGTTCCCTAGTCGGAGCAACTGGTTCCACCCCTCGCCTCTGTCTGGATTCTTTAGTTTCGCATAAAACTGGCCCGTCCAACTCGTCATGCGCAAAGGTATAAGAGCGAACTTCTGCGTTCGCCCAGTCCGTTGCTACTTGAATTAGCACCTAGATGGTTGAACAAAAAAAGGACATAACAAACCGTTGGAGTTGACAGAATTTGCCCAGTCGTCTGTAAGGAAATGCAGAAAGCAACCATGAGAAATCACCACGATTTCGGTTTCGGGTCTTCTGCTCAGCCATTGTCGTGCTGCCTGAGCCCTAAGCAGAAGAGTACCCATGACAGGTGCCCATCTGCCTTGCTGCACATAAAGTTAATTCAATCTCCTTGACAGATATAGAAAAGCAACATTGCATACCTTTATCTGCCAGCTAGGCATGACTAGACCGAAGTCTACCGGGTGTTGTCCAAACTCGGCTTTGATCACAGAGAGATCACTACCAGTGTCACAGATGAGATCACTCGCTTCCTGCACCTCTGGCCATGCCAGAACCTGCAAGCCACGCTCCAAATGTGATGGGAACGCCAACAGGGCTGTCTGGATTGTACGTCGCAGTGGCGAAGACACGATCAGTTCAACGTCGGCCAGGTCTGGGAACTTAGAGACCAAGCCCCGAGCTTGTTCTTCTCCCAGGGGCGTCAGTTCAGGATCAGGTAGATGATGGTTTGCGTGGCTAAGGTTGTGAATGCCTTGCCCGTGACGCACAAGATGAATAGTGGGCGGCATATTCTCAGTCTCAGGTTCGTGTATTGGATGTGTGAAGGATAGATATTGATATGTCAGCCAACGCAACACGTTTCTTTAGTTGATTTTGCATAGACGTTATCAATATTTCTGCAAGATAGATCAAGGAAACACAGAAAAGATAACCCTTTATATTTAATACAAGTTTAGGCAGCAGCTCATTTCTGACGCGGGGTTTCTTCCGTTGGTGTCGATAGACAAGTTGAACAGGGGTTTCATTAACATCAACCAACAAACGTCCCACGTTAAAGTGGGCCGCCCGGTCAGCCAGCAATTTCTATCTGTACATTGTAAGGAAATATGCCCTTTAGCTAACAGCGGCTCAACTTCAATGAGGTGAAACCGCTGACTTTGAATGGCACAAAGTCTGTCGTTCCAACACCTTTCAATGTGTTACAGCACATGCTTGTGTGAGGGTAACTGATATCAGAATTCTTGTTCGAGGTCAAGATGCCCCAACAGCGTCTTTCAACCATCTTCTCCTTGCGCGACCATGATACGGTTACAGCTTACTCAGAGTCATTAGCACTCTCTCCTGATCAAGCTGTACATTGAAAGAAAAGTAATCAAAATCTATTTTGCTGAACTTGCAAGCTTAATTCCAAACTCTATAAAGTCTCTTGTGAACTTCAAGCTTGCTTCTGAGTCTGGATCCATTGTCTCCCATTTCCTCAAAATCCCACTCACTTTATCTAGCTCTTCCCAGACTTGAATAAATTTATTCGAGGTCAGCAAGCCCAGACTCTCAAATGCCCCCTTCATGGCATCCCGTTGCATGATTTGCTTCAAGCGCTCTGCAGGAATGGCACTGATGGCATCCCTATTGCGGTTCGCTATCTTTATTCCGAGAATGCTGGCCTTGATGCAGTAGAGTATCATGGCAGCAAGACCGGCTCCAAGGGCCGTGGCAACGCTAGAGCCAGTCTGGTCACTCATTTCCTTCTCTTGGGTTGTCTTGGAAGATTTGCTTCTGATTTGATCCTGGGCCACTTGTACGCCAGGCAAGATAAAGGTGATGTCTTCAGGTGTCCAGTTGAAGACAGTACCATCAGAATTCGCTGCTCCAATGCGGAAGAACTTATCAGGGAATGGGGCACTCGGATAGTCAGCTTCTGTAAATTTGCCCTTGTCTGGTGCAGAACAAAATAAGAGAGTTTCATTTGTAGCTTTTTGTAGAACTTTACGCACTGTAAGAAATGTTTGAATGGTTAGAGTCTTCCAAAAACACCATATCTCTTTGTCTTATTAACTCACAATTCGTCTTCAAAGGGTTTTCGGTTGTCTGACTCGTTTCCATCGGTACGGTCCAAGACATAGAAATGATATCAGCTTTCTTGTCCAAAGCTGCTTGAATTGCCTGCAAGTCGTTAATATCACTGTCAATACTAGTAGGATGACCAATACTTACCCGTGCTGCATAGTCGGCATGAATAGTGAGATTTCCATTAGGATCGTTAAAAGTCTTGAGGCGTATAGGATATATCTTGGCCATGGGGCAAACACGTAGTATCATACGAGCCATCGTTGTGCCATGGCCCTTGGCGGACAAGTACGGCGGGTTCACTCTCTCATCGTGAAAGTCAAAGCTTTTTCCTTCGAGAACTTGGTCTGGTCGGCCAATTTGAAACTTGTCCACACCATCGTCGATCAGGGCTATAGTCACATCCCTCTCAATCCGCTCTGCAGTTCCCATACTTTGGTTCATATCGAGAAACCTTTCGACCGTGCTCTGCCAGAATGGTTCCATGACAGAGGCAAATTCTTCAACGGATCCCAACCACCGATGGGCGTTGATGCCCTTATCTGGATCAAGAAAGTTTGTTGGAAATACACCATGGGACGTCACCCCTTGCTCGTTCCCAGTGGTTGGATCAACCAGCCTTACTCGGATGTAGCTTAATGGTGTGTCTCCAAAAGGCACCTCACGTCTAGAAGAAGGCAATCCTTCTGGAAGAGGTTCACGATTCTTGTTGAGCCTACGCTCAAAGTCTCTGATCTTCTTCTCGATCCACTCCTTTCTGTCACAGATCTTCACCGCAATTAGCATAGGGAAGGCAAAAATAAAAAGACAGAAGGAAGAAATAAATACATACCAAGTGAGATGGCGGCCGAATAATCTCAACTTCTTGAAGAAAGCGCATTTTCGGCAAAGCGTCCTCATCACTCCAAGCTCGGAGGACAGCATTACTACCGCTCCACATCAGAGTCAGCTTTCTCACCTGTGAATCTATAACCGGGTCATCTTCACTCGGGCCTCCAGATGATGAGCTTTCTATCTGGCTGCCAATGTGCAACATTGTCTCTGGGTCCAAGTCTGTCTTTTTCCAGTCAAGGTGCTCAACAACAAACTTGGCTAAGGCTTCTTGTATGGTCTGATCCCCATGAACTCCCTGGCCCACGTCCGTGGATTCTTCAACTGACAGTTTGATGATGTGCCGCACGCCCTTCCCATAAAGCCAGTCAAGAAAGTATTTCATGTCCTTGCGGCCATATGATGATTGTTCAGACGATTTCTCAGACGCTTCTTTTTCCGCTGGACTGAGCTTGTCGATAACTTTAACATATGGAAAGGTGGCATATTGAAGCACAGAATCGAATTTATACCCTCGTGACTGTCCTTCGCCAAATCTTTTCTTGAAGTCTTTCCAAGATATCTGAGATGGTGAACCACAATAATCAAAGCCCGTTTGGATATCTTTGATACATAATGTCAGCCGGAATACGATCATGTACCGTGTTGTTATTCTTACCATTCATATTCTTGCCGTATAGAAAAAACATGGCCATCTCAGGGTTCCTTGTCCTCATGTAGTACAGCTTGAGCTTCTGGAGGATCTTTTCCGAGTTGTTGATGTGGTTGCGAATTTTCTGTTCTTTCTGCGCTGCTGCTACTTGCTTGGCTGTTGTGTTTCTATTTTCAGCTTCTCCTCCCTTGTCACGGACTGTATTGCTTCGCCTAATTCCTGTGTTTGGAGCGGGTTCCGTTTGGCGAATAGGATCGGCAATCTTGAGTCGCATTGATTCGTCTATCTCGTTTGTTCTTGGCGAGCGGTATGGACTCGAATCTCGTAGGGCACTTCCATCGTTATCACTTGGCTGGTAGTCTTTGATAGACAAACCATCTCGTTTAACTTTGGCTTCCTCTTCCTCTTTCTTCTTCTTCTGCCTCAGTAGCTCCCGTTCTTCAGTAGCAGTCAATGTTTGACCTTTCCGACCAGATCTCTCTCCATCGCGGTCCCCTGATCCTCTAATAAACGCTTGAGGTTTTGATTCTCTTGTCCTGGCCTGTGACTTTAGGTCCCTGGGAGGTAGTCTATCTCCTGTTCTTGGGGAATCAGTAGGATCTGGGGCTGCCTTTGCGGGGGGCCTCGATCTAATGATCTGCTGTTCCCAACTCTTTCTCGTATTCTGATGCTCTTGAAATACAGAGCAGTCATCTTTGTCGCACATGTCAAGAAAGGTCTTTGCTGACTTTGACTTGTTTAACCTCTCGACAGAATCTTTCTGAATGAACAAATCGATGAGCTCTGCTCTTTTCTGGTTGCACTTCTGAAAATGTACTGCATGGTGCATTGGCGTCTTTTTCATATCGTCTCCGATGCTAAGAGTTTCGTTGCTGGCGTGTTCAACCAACATCCTCAACGATTTCCAATTGAGCTTCTCCTCAAATGCGACATGAAGTGCCGTTTTCGTCCCGTCATGGGTATAAGACAGGGCATCATTGAGACAGTCAATTGCATTTGGCTGGTTCTCATGCTCGATACAGGTAGAAATCATATATTCTAGCAGGCGGTCTTGACACGCTCTGATAGCCATCAAGATAGGAGTTTGTTTTTCCTTGTTGGGGACTTTAACAAGATCCGGAGCCTGCTCTACCAATCTCCTCACAAGGAGTTCCACTTCCTCTGGTATTAAACCATTATACTTAACCACTTCGACAAGCACGTGGAGGATGTTGCCTGTGGGACTGTTGCATTGACGGGTGACATCTTTGAATCGAAGGAAGAAATCATCAACTTGGGCGTGGCTTGTGAACTTTCGTTGGTTCTTTATCACATCTCGTGCGTCAATCAGGCGGTCTGCCCAGGTCTGGTCTGGGTGCTGGGAGTGATAATTGTGATAATTATCATCGTCAAGCTCGTCTTCAGCCAAATCGAACTCAGCCTCTGGGGGATCCTCAAAGTCTTGCTCAAAAACAGTCGCCATATTATTCGTTACAATGATTTTTTCCCCTCTATTGAATGATCTGTCAAAATGGGAGGAGAGGTTGCTTGAGTAATTCCCGACACTAAAACGAGGCTCTGTGATCAAGTTGCGAAGGATTGCCTTCGGCGCTTACATGCAGATACCCCGCAGGAGTTGAAAGACATCTCACACAGTGTGAGTAAATTGGCGCATATTGGAATCCGGGAAAGTCCGTAGGCTTGATAAAAGTCTGAGATACATCTCTTGAAGTTGACGTAGCTGATCAATCGTCCCGCTGTCCATCTGCCACTTCATCATTCTCCGTGTGCAGCAACATGTCAAACACAGAGGAAGAACATGTGTTAACCGACCAAGATGGAGCAGAATGTGTACACGTGGGGATGTACGAGACTGGGGAGGGCGGATTGCATACCTTCAATCTTGCGCCAAACCACTACCATCGATACGAAGCTCTTGAACGCACTGGTGCAGTCGATATCACTTGTTACCTCGAAAAGGTTATCCATGGAACCGTTAGCTCTACTGAATACGGATCCATCATAGTTATGCAATGGTTTTTCCAACCCAGCTTAGGGCGTCGGATTTCCGAAGCCACTATCAAGCTCCTTTTTGAGGCTGAGTCAAGTGATAGTGATACCGAGCTGGAGGTGAGAGATATCTCGTTCGAAGGCACATACAGCTTGATGCCTACAACGCAAGAAGAGGCTATCACTAGGGGCGCAGAGGCTACCGCCGGCGTGCAGCAAGTTGCTCAGGCCAACCTCACCGGCAAGTGGGAAAAGACAACTACAACAATCACGTCTGATTCCATCACACTCAGTGGCGGGAAGCGTCTTTTCAAATATACGCCACCCAAGCGAATCGCCAAATGGGACCTTTACGAAAACAAGTCGCAACCCCGAGGGATTCCAAGCTCGCTCAAGGTGGCAGTGTTGGTCGCGAGAGATGACGAGGAGAAGTTCCAGTGCAGGATCGACTTCACCTGCAAGACTGACTTGAAAACGAAACTGGCTGGAATCTTTCAGAAGATTCCGAAAGACGATCCAATTATTTTCCAACCTGATGGTTCGGATAAGGGTAAAGGGAAGAGCAAGGATGTCACGTATGATGCCAAGGACTTGGGGGGCATCGTTCTCAATGATTTATCCGATGTGACTTACCATACGGTTATTTCAAATGGGGAAAAAGTTTGGAAATAATCATATCCATAGTCCAGTAAAACGGGAATTCTACCACAGTTTTCAAGAATGGCATTATCTAGCAGCAGGTTTGAGGATTTTCTGCCAGAGCTAATAATACAAAACTTGGTGTTCCTGAGGGGCTGGCCCATCACAGTGCGGCGATGAACTCACGCCGCAGGACCCATGTACTTTGGATGTGACAAGGCGCCACTAAGCTGCATTATCACCACAGGCTACGAATCAGATATAGCCAAGCCTTGGTCTTTTGTGATAATCTGACCATATCTTATCGTAAGGCCACCAATGAAACACAGCCAAGTGTTGATGGTGAGAATCATACGGGGCACTATTTTCAATTGATCATTGTGTTTCAAGCTTCCTAAGCAACAGTAGCTTTGTTGGAGTCACTATTTTGCCCGTCTTGACGAATTTACAAACATCCAAGTCAAGGGAGTCCAGAAATGAAGCAATGGACACCTCTGAGATCCCTCCCCACAAACAATGCGATCCAGCATCTGAGTTACTTGAACAGCCCCTCACGGATGATTTGCCAAACGAAGAAACCAATCCACACCAAATGTCCGATATTGAGATTGAAGGGAAAGACGACGACGATGCAATAAGTATCCAGTCAGGAACAGACGATCTGCTTCCTATAGAGCCAGATACAACAAGCCCTCTTCAGGAACACAAACTCGGGCTGGACATCAACGAGATTCAGGGTTGGTCCGGCTCCGATTACGATGATTATGAGTATGAACAGGACTGGGACTTGGATTCAGGGTTGCTAATTAAATCAGTGTCATTGCCGTCCACGGTATACGCGATGACTACAAGACTGCCTGGATAGGCAAGAAGGGTAACTGGATCTTGAAAGAGCAGTTGTTCAGAGACATGTCCATCAGAGAAATCGATTACTCGTACGAGATTCACGAGAACTCGGTCCTCTATAATCGAAACGGCATTCATGTTCTTGCTAAAGAGCTCGTCGACAGATATGCGGAGAGGCGTGAGCTTCTGACTGAAGTATGGATCCTAACTGAGCTTTCAACTTGTACACGAGTCTAATAATTTCCCTGCAGACGGAAACTGACCGACCCATTATCTGGGTATGTCACGACGTTGGGGGCACCATCGTCAAACAGGTACGTGGGATCATGTTTGAAGAAAAGCTGACTGTTGACTTGACAAGGCTCTCCTTATAGCATCACAGAATCCCACGAAATATGGCAAAATATTTATGCATACTACAGGAATAGTGAGTTGGACTGTGTGAGGCATACGTAGAACACCTACTAAGTTGCAGGTTTTCATTGGCACGCCACATCGATTCCAATCGCAGGACGACGTCGTGGATCAAATCTATAAACTTGTCCTCCTCCCAGGACCTGACATCAAGAAGAAGACTTTATCAAAAGTGAAGCATCTGGCAGAACAAATAGACCGAATCAACAAGAGATTTCCGACCATGAAGCTCTTGGATAGAGCTTGCATCTTCAACATTATATCTCAGAGCGTCACTGACAGCCTGGCAGACAAGGCCGCTGATGACAAATTCGAGGCTGCTGATGGCTACGATTATGGGAACCAGGACTGGAGTGGAACAGTAACTCCTTTTCGGAGGCAGACATATTTCACTGGACATTCATTCGAAGCAAGCGGAAGGTTGCGTTACGATGATATCAGCCATCTTGACCTCATCCGTGATGAGGGGACGGGGAGTTTAGCGTTCGACTCCTTGTCTAAGAGATTTGAATGGACTGGATTTAGTAAGTCATACCCTTTCTAAGAAATGAAAACAATTGCAATACCTAACTATCCATCAATTGCTAGCTGTCAAAATTAGCTACGGTCTGATTTCGCTCCAGACACGCCTACTATCTCTTTCGCCTCCGACCCGAACGCTCAGCATTCCTTTTGATCCGGTACTACCGAATCCTCCTGTGTTGAGATGGCTACATAAACAGACGCCTTATATATCTTTTGAGAAGCAGAAATTGGGTCCCAATTACTTGCACATTCATGGTGGTGGAAGTCCCTTGGTTGACATTTCAGACGTGTCACGTCTTCTTTACGCCTACCTTGACACTTTACTGGCTGAACGCCCAACCAGATCGGTCATCTACTTCGAATTTGACCAGCATGACTCACGGTACCAAAGTCTTTCGTCTATGTTGATATACCTACTCAATGCTCTCCTTTGGCATTTCTGGCCCAATTCCGAGACGTTGGCTTCCAAAGAGTTGACTTTCTTGAATGACATGAAGTCCTGGACAGTCGAGGACCTTTACCACATATTCACCAAGCTTCGAAATAGGCTCTCTTCGATCCATGATTTGACCTTCTTTATCAGCCGCTTTGATGAATGTCCGGAGGATCAACGACGATGGTTCATGGACCAGCTTTTGAAAGAACAAAGCTACTCGGAAGCTTCACTCCGCATCATCATATCCACTTCTAGTACTGATGGGCTTGGCACCGACAAAGTGACCCCTGAGAGGCATGTCAATCTAGCTGATTGCCCCCTGTTCAACGAGTCACAAGATAAGCTGCTCGAGGAGTTGATGCCAGACCTCAACTACTTAGTAACTACACGGCCAGTGTACAGCCAATTCCTACCTCGGATCAAAAGTCTCATCAGGGAATATCACCAAATGCCACAACTGGCACGTCTAGTTGTGAAATGGCTAACATCTTGCCATCGAGGTGGGAGCAAAGATGAGATTGCAACCGTTATCCAATCCTTATCCCCAGCGACTGCAAGTAATATTGCCCAGGTCTTTATAGATTATCTGCCACCTCTTATCCGGGAAAAGGCTGAGGCAGCCTTTAATTGGGTTAAGCACGCTGTAGAGCCTTGGTCAGCTGATGCCCTCGTAGAAGCACTCGCATTACACGCATCTCCAGACAAAAAGCCTTGTTTGTGTGAGCTTGACAAGGAGGCCGAGATGGATGAATTAGTCAAAGCGCTAGGGGGAATCATCACTGTGGAAAATCACGACGTCAAATTTAGTCATCCTTCATTCTATCAAGTGATAGTGCCCGTCAAGGATCAGAGCCCAGAAGAATTGGTGGCCGGGGTTAACAGCTCAATGGCGGCTGCTTGTCTACGTTACTTTCAGCTGGAAAGTGCACAAAGATTTCTCGACGAGCTGTGCTTATCAAGGCTCGCAGGATTGCCTTTGGATGCGCCACTGGAGCCCTTTGTCGTTTACCACCAGCGAACGTCTATGGCTGAGTATGCTGTTCGGTTTTGGGCAGAGCACTACAAGGCCAGTGGACTATCAAAGCCAAAAGAGCTTGTCCGTGACCTCTTTGGTGATAAGGATTTCCGAGCTTGCTGGCAAATTCCCTTTTGGCTCCTGTCCAACCCTTTCACAAGAATCGGTCGACACTGCATATCAACCCTTCCCGTTTTCGCCATGTTGGGTTTGGAAGACTGGGTGGATGAGAAAATAATGTCTGAGAGCCATCAGCCATGGTTTACTCAGGATTGTTGGTTTGCTATTATAGAGGCCATCCGATGGGGCAACATGAAAATTGCAAAGAGACTCCTTGATCTTGTCAAAGTGGATGAAGGAGAGCTACAGGTCGCTCTACTCTGGGCCGCGGCAAAAAACGATGTGGGGATCATTGAAGACTTACTTGCCAAGATTCCTGACATGAAGGCTTTCAAGTGGCCTAAGAATCTCATTCATCGAGCTGCAGCAATGGGACAGGACAAGCTACTGTCTGCCATGCTGACATCTGGCTGTGATGTAAGTGAGATCGGCATATACTGGATGGCTCCTCCTGTCATCAATGCTGCCTGGCGGAATCAGGTGTCCACGCTCAAACTGCTATTAGAGTCGGAGAAAAATCCAGATCTATCGCTGACAGACGATGATGGCGACAATCTCCTAATGACCGCTTCGAGAGTAGGAAATCCAGACTTGATTAACCTTGTCCTAGGGAGCGGCGCAGAGGTCAAGACCGATGAATCTACTGGGCAGGAACTCGTACGAGCTGCATTATGGAGCTCTGCACATAGAGCTCTCGCCTTACTCCTTGAATCTGGGGCAGAGTACGGCGAGCATGGTGTGGATGATGCCCCATTGCTTGTGATTGCAGCTAATGAAGGTCTCGTTGAGTGTGTACGCATCTTACTCTCCCACAAAGCGGATCCGAACGTCGAGGGCTCAGAAGGAACTGCTCTCTATAGAGCAGTTGTAAAAGGCTACGTCGACATCGTGAGGTTGTTACTGGATCATGATCCCAAGCCAAGGATGGATATAACGCCTTTGGGCGAGGACACAGTCTTGGTCCGCGCCATCTGCAGCGGCAACGTTGAACTGGCATCTCTGCTCATAGAACATGGTGGCGCCGTTGACTACATTGACGGAAATGATCCATACAGCAAAACGCCTCTGTCTAGAGCCTGCCAGGAAGGAAACTTGGAGATGGTGAAGCTTCTCCTAGAGAACAAGGCTGATGTCAACTACACTGGCGGCGAATCTGATCCACCTCTATTCACGGCTCTTTATAACAAAAAGTTCGAGATAGCCAAGCATCTCCTAGATAATGGCGACCCTGACGTTATGTGGGCAGGGCCTGAAGGGATGGGAATGCTTCATGGAGCCTACAACAAGCCTGAGTTCCTGTCTGAACTGCTGAAAAGGGGTTCTCCCATCGATAGTATGAGCATATGGGGTACTGTACTCCACATGGCGGCAAGCGAAGGCCTCCTGGAGTCAATCCAGATTCTACTCAAAAATGACCCAAAGCCCGACTTGGAAGCCGAGATGACGGAGGAGGCAGCTGTCTGGGCAGATATAGGCTACACGGCTCTTCAATTGGCATGCAAGAACTGCTCGTTTGGATGTGTCAAAGCCCTTTTGGAGGCTGGAGCCAACCCTCATGTCATCAATAAAGACGGCGAGGATGTTGTCGATATTATACTTCGAGAGGCCCCAGGGTCTCCAGATTGTGAAAAGTGTCTGAGGCTGTTATTCTCTTCACCGTACAACCTACCCAAGAACAGGGTGGATGAAGAAGGACGCACCCGGCTTCACAGAATACGAGATTCTACATCTGTCGACTTTGTGCGACGTCTAACAAGTCCCATCTCTGACCTAGATGTCTCAGATGCGAAAGGGTACACCCCTCTCGCCGTGGCCATCAGCAAGGGGAACACAGATGTCGCCAAGTATCTCATCGAGTTGGGTGCCAAGGTCAATATCTTCAGCCCCAATTACGGCAGCATTCTCCATATAGCTGTCAGTGATGGCTCTATAGATCTGGCCAAGCTTCTGATAGAGTCAGGGGCAGATCCTGACATGGTGGACCTCCAGTATGGCGAGTCCCTCATGTACACAGCTCTCGGGGTTGAGCCGCCAGCAAGCCGGAATCGCATGGTCAGGTACCTAGCCGACGAAGCCAAAGTTTCAATCGAAAAGTTGGGTGGTGCGTTGGGGTACCCCATAATCAGGGCAGCCTCCATGACGATTCAGTCTGCCGAAATCGGTTCCAACCTGCTCAAATTCTTTATTCGCCGCAAGGCTCGACTTGATGTTACCGACAACCAAGGTCGACGGGTAGTGCATTTCGTCGCCAAGTCCAGGTCTCACAATGTTTTCAAATCCTTGTTACGAGACGAGAAGAGTATTAACGCAGTGGATAAGTGTGGCCGGATGCCTATTCACTTTGCAGCCTCGAACTCAGACCCAACCTGTCTTGATTATCTACTCAATACGGGTAAAGTCGTTGATATCGACGCCAGGGACCTTGATTTATGGACGCCATTGATGTGGGCAGCACGGTCTGGTTCTAGGATTAATGTGAAGCGTCTTCTAGCAGAGAAGGCTGATATTTGGGCACGAAGCCTTTCTTCTGACTCCCGGGATGGTTGGTCACCTTTAAAGCTGGCGCACTTTGCCGGCGAACGTATCGGCTTGAGTGACCTCGAACCTAAAGAGCGCTCGAGACTCAACCAAGACGGTTCGGAGGAGGTATGGGATGAATACTTCCACAAGATCAAGGCAGGCGATTGCAAAACCGTCCCATGCGACAGTTGTCTCGTGGTAAGTTAACAATCATTTGAGTGATTGACCAATATCTGATGTTTTTAGTATGCTATTGGCTTCTTATGGAAGTGTATGGATTGCAAAGAGAACTTCAGCCTTTGTTTCAAATGCTTCCCTAACAGATCCGGCTTTCATGACCTGGAGCACAATTTCGAGGCGATTGGTCCCCTCTATTGTGAGGATATAGATGGTGGCAGTGTTGGAAGCCATGATACAAAGGAGGAGGTATTGGGTGAAACGCAGCTGATCTCAGAAGATGATGATGAAAGTGGCACTGATGATTTAGGCCTGGAATCTGACAATTGACCGAGTCAAAGAGGCCAATATCGGGAGAATCCTCTTTCAAAGATATCTGGCGTAGTATTATTTTCAGTATTTATAATTCTCCAATTTCACCATTCATCATTCTTAGAAACTGTATGACATCCAATTCCTCCGATATAATCCCTAGCAGCCGTCTCATTGTCCACAATCTTTAGATTGCTGCCCGCACGCTCAGTATCCATCTTTAGAACGCCAACCGGATCAATAACAACAACAGTTCTTCCATCTAGCAGCAATCGAGTAATATCCGCTTGAATAATCTTTTGCGCCACTGCATTAAAGGAAAAAACATCGCGGAATGAGAATACCACAGCGCAGACAAAGCGACTTCTTCCAGAACCGGGATCTTTGGGGTTTGGATCACCGAGTTCTCGTGTAATAGCACGAGTCAGTCGCTCCGAACCTCCAAAGCGCACAACACCACGAAGACTAAAGATAATGACCTCCTTGTTGCAGTTGGTATGGTGTGGCTCGTGATCGCCAGGGAGAATAGTTGCCACGGATACACGTACAGTGGCTTGAGCAATCTGACTGACATCCATCATATGAAGACCCATATCGCTCGATAACTGCTCACAAATAGCAACACCACGAACACTGTTGCCCCGTGAGTCGAGCTTGGGTGAGAATACTGCAATGCCCATCTGACCAGGCAAAGCACCGATAATTCCACCAGCAACTCCGCTCTTGGCGGGTATACCGATTCTGGATACCCAGTCGCCTGCAGCATCATACATTCCACAAGTCGTCATGACAGAAAGGATTTGTCGAACACTGTCTTGAGGAATGATCTTCTCTCCTGTGGCGGGGTGAATACCCGCGTTGCAAAGAGTCGCAGCCATAGTCGCCAAGTCTCGAACATTGACGTTAATAGCGCATTGGCGGATATATCCTTGCACAATCTGCTGTGCATCGCCAGTGATGATGCCAGCTGCCTTGAGCATGTAGCCAATTCCCATGTTACGATTGGCATCTCTCAGCTCAGCTTCGTAAACCTCTTCGCAGACTTTCAGTTGACGACCTGCCAGCCTTGACATGGCTTTGAGGATACGGTCTGATCTTTGCTCTGCTGTCCAGTCTGGTCCTCCGATGAGAGAGTGTGCTGTGATGGCTCCAGCGTTGATCATGGGGTTCATGGGTCTGTTGCTGCCGCGCTCCAGAGATAGACTGTTGAACGCGTCTCCAGAGGGTTCCACGCCGATCTTGTCCAGCACCTTCTCTAACCCCGCATCTTCAATCGCCAACGCGTAGACAAATGCTTTGGAGATGGATTGCATAGAAAACTCAATATCATCATCTCCAGCTGAGTAAATCTGGCCATCCACCATAGCCAGCGCCACTGCTATCTTGGACGTGTCGGCCTTTGCCAGCGTCTCAATGTAGCTGGCAGGCTTACCATCCTCTATAGGTCGTGCATTTTCCAGCACCCGGTTGAGATAATCAGGGATTGGGGACTTCATCGGACGGAAAGGTATGGGCTTGAGCTTTGATGAGGGAGGAGGAGAAAAGTCGGTTCTCACCGCTGAGGGCATTGTGTCCGGAAAATGTCGTAAGCCAAGGCGTTTGACCAAGTTGACGAAAAGGGTTAGATTGTCCAATCACGATGGAGCTTGTGTAGTGAAACCTTGTTGAGACTAGTTCGAAATCGAGCTGAATCGAGGTGAGCAATAGGGTAGATAGATAATGATATTGTACCAAGAATGACTATAATTATTGTATCTGTAGGTAGGTGAGAGAGAGATTGAATGAATGAATAGATAGATTATATAGACTAGACACGAAAAGATGGAAATTTCATTCATCACATGAGTTAAAACTTTTCGTCCACAAACTTATGTATATGTAAAATTTACATAACGATAACTATACCAGTGCTCACCCAACGTGACCCGTCCGTTGTATCCACGACCAACGCACACCAAAGAGTGATACTCTTTTTACATAATAAAGCTTCTAGTAGTGAAACTCTCCATCGGTGAGAATCGGTGAGGGATTGTCACGCTGCATATAAATGCACAAGAGATTGGTTGAAGAGAGATGAGTGTGGAGAGACGCGTCTACGATTGGTCACTTGGTGTCAAAAATACACGACTGCCGAGATTCAACATGGAGGTTAATTTTGGCAGGATGTGATCTTATTTTTAAGTCGTGATGATGATCTTGTGCGCGCTAGTTTTTGAGGAGCCATTCCGTCTTGGGGGCTGTAAGACACCGCTTAACTACTTTGGTGATTGTGTCTCCAGTTTCATTATCGATAGCGATGGAGGACCTCACGTAGCGTAACTTTCACAGCGAGAACAGTGGATATGTAGAATACTACGGTTAGTAGATATGCACGGTCTAGTCTACTGGAGACTGTTACCATCATCGACTTTTACCAAAGAAAACCAGATCACATCAGATTCTGTCTGCGGGGTAGAAAGCTGGCCAATGCTTCTCTAGAGTCTAGAACCCTGTTGAACAGACGTCAGCAAAACAAGCTTTGCTTAGAGTTCCGATCCCTGCTGAAAAACCCCCTGTCATGTGTCTCTCATCAAGCCAACATCATTGGATATTCCTGCGCCACCACCGCCAACACCAGCGTCACCTTATTACGATCCCCAACCCCTTTGATCTTGTCCCAAACTCTCCCCATCTTTAACCTTTTTCCTTTCTTTGCTCTTTCACTTCTTGAGGCGATTTTACACGTCGAGATTGAAGCTTATAGAGCGTCGACGCGTCATATTGTTCAACATGGCCAGTAATATCCTCCCAGGCCATGGAAGCAATGGCTCTGGACACAGAGATGAATCAACCCCGCTTCTGCCTCAAATCTCAAGCCACATTGCTCATGAGGGAGAGAGCGGAAGAAGCGGTTTTCATCCGCGTCATTTCCTCGCTGTTCTCTGGCGAAGTTCCTGCACCGCGTCGAAATGGGTAAACGTGCTCTGGCCGTTTGTCCCCATCGCCATCATTCTTCAGTTCTTCCCTGGTCTGCATCTCTGGAAGTTTGCTACCGCGTATATCGCCGTCATTCCAACCGCCAATCTGCTAGGTTTCGCCGGGCAGGAGTTTGCGCGAAAGTTGCCCAAGGTCGCTGGTATCCTCATCGAGACGACGTTTGGATCCATCATTGAGATTATCCTCTTCATTGTCTTGCTCTCCAAGCACAAAGTCAACTCTCATGAAGACAATGGAGATGAGGGAAATCTCATTCCGATTATTCAAGCGGCCATTCTTGGCAGTATCTTGACGAATCTGCTTCTCTGTCTAGGCCTCTGTTTCTTTGTCGGTGGCCTCAAGCAAGCCAGCCAAAAATTCCACGCCATTGTCTCAGAAGTCGGCACAGGACTTCTCCTCGTCGCAGCCTTTGGTCTTCTCATCCCCAGCGCATTCTACTCCGCTCTCAAGGCCGAAGTTGTACCCGAATTTCCAGGCTTTAGGATCTTGCATGAGAAGTTCACAGAGGGCAAGCTCCAAGATGACGTTCTTCGTATCAGCCAAGCAACCTCCGTTGCACTAATCATCGCCTTTTTCTTCTACATCTGGTACCAGGCCAGCAGCCAGCATAGCATTTTCGACGAGGTTATTGAGATGGATGAGCATCGAGATGCTGATCGCGAGGCTGATATGGAGAAGCCAAAGTTTACCATGACCGAGGCGATTGTTGCTCTACTAATCGCTTTGGCTTTTGTGACTGCTCTTCTGATCTTCCTTGTTGAGAAGATTGAACATGTCGTCGAAAGCGGTGTTCCAGATCAGTTCTTGGGTCTTATCCTGCTACCTTTGGTGGAAAAGGCTGCTGAACATTTGACGGCTATTGATGAAGCATGGGGTAAGCATATACTTCTTTTGTGAAAAGGAAATCACTAACAGAATTACCAGACGGCGTAATTAACGTCGCCCTGTATCACTGCCTGGGCCCATCTATTCAGACCGCACTCTTCAACGGCCCACTTGTTGTTCTCGTTGGCTGGGCTATCGGAAAGCCCATGGACTTGAACTTTGAGATCTTCATGATTGTTCTGCTTGTTCTGTCCATCCTGGTTGTTGGCAACTTTCTTCGCGATGGAGAGTCCAACTGGCTTGAAGGTGCACTTCTTGTTGTAAGTCGGGACTCTTTCCGGTATTTATTTCTGGTGACTTACCTTTATAGGTTATCTACGCAATCATTGCTATCGCATGCTGGTATTATCCAAACCCAGATGTGGCCACTTCCAACGGATTGGAGGGATCCGAGATGGTTAACGTTACTATGAGTGTGGACACTCTGCGTCAACTGCAGCAGCTTCTCAATGCGCATCTGCCACAGAACTAGATCTGTAGTACGGCTTACCATCACACAGGACTTTGGTGAGATGAGAGTTTTCAAGAAAGCAGAAAGATAACGAACATGTCTTTAATGACTTGGATATGTATTGAGCGACTAGGGTTTTCTCGTATTTCCTTCTGGGCGAATAGCGTCGATTACTGATGTTTGTGCAAATATGGAAATGTATTGAGCGAACCTTTTATTTCTTGACGACTATTTACAGCTTGTTGATTCATCACGCAATCAATTCGGTTATTGCTTCTCAAGCATCAAGACCTGACTATCATAATCTCCCTGAAACTTGAGTTGAATGCCAAGGTTCATCAGTGTAGAACCAGAAAGAGTCTGGTTGTTATCTACTTTGTACTTTGCACTTGCATCCAGACCTTGAAGACGGAACCAAGGCCAAGAATTGTTGATAGTCGCGCGAGTCTGGAACGCAAATAGCACAACCTTCTTGCCATCCTCAGAAATGAACTGTCCAGCTGGGTACCTGGTTTCCTCAGGCAGGGCAAGTCGATAAAAGTCTCCCGTGATGACAATCGGGTTGATCTTTTCAGAAAGTTCAATGAGACCAGGAATTTGTTCCCTCTCCTCAGGTTCAAGATCGCTCGGGTCAAGTTCGACGCCGAAAGAGCCGCCCATCATAGCAACGTGTGCTCTGAACTTGACAGATGTTATTCTCTGAGTATTTCCATTGGGTACATGTGACAGATGAGCTCCCATGGCCGAAGGGGGATAAGCGAGTGAAGTGCCAAACTGGATGGCGATACGCTCGACGGCATCTGTATCATCTGATGTCCAAATTTGAGGGAACCACTGAAGAACTCCTGGGTCAAATCGACCACCGCCTGAAGCACACCCCTCCCAAAGAACGTCAGGGAATTGACTAGTAAGAGTCTCAAAAACATGATAAAGACCCAGCATGTACTTGTAGTTGAGGGTAGGATCAGGTGTCTCGTGTATTCCACGGTTGTTATCCCATTTGACGTAGGAGATAGGTGATTCTTTGAGAATCTTGGATACAGAGTCGATGACAAACTCTTGAACTTCGCGTAGAGCCAAGTTGAGAACCAACTGGCTACGGGTCTCAGTGCGAGGATATGAGCCTGAATGAATAGCCCAGTCTGGATGCTTGACATACAAGTCCGACTCAGGGTTGACCATTTCTGGCTCGAACCAAATACCAAACTTGAGCTTGTCAGAGGAATTGGCCACTTTCAGGTCAGTGACATTCTCAACAAGAGCCGGTAATCCATCAGGAAATCGTGCCTTGTTGGGCTGCCAGTCTCCAAGACCCGCCGTATCGATGACTCGTGGATATTTGTTTCCAAACCATCCATCGTCCATGACGAACAGTTTGATACCGAGATCTGCAGATTGCTTGGCGATTTTGTAGATGGAAGACTCATTGATATTAAATGTCAAACCTTCCCAGCTGTTGAGCAGTGCAGGACGGGTTTCCTCTGCGTATTTGCTCTTCATCAAGTGCTTTCTGTAAAGGCGGTGGAATTGCCTGGACATGCCGCCAACGCCTTTACTCGAGAAGACGGACACGACCTCAGGCGTGGTGAATGTTTGACCGGGCTTTAGTGGCCATGAGAAGTCGAGGGAGTTGAGACCAAGAATGGCGCGAGTAAGTCCTTGAGAGCTCTTCTCGACGTCAACGGCAAATGAACCGGTGTATACAAGTGAAAAGCCCCAAGCTTCTCCTTGAGTTTCAGTGGTCGTCGATGAAACGAGAGCAAGGAACGGGTTGTGAAGGTGCGAAGAATAACCAGTTGAGCTCTGGAAACTGCACTAATGTTAGTATGTGCTGTAATTGTCACATAGAAACATGCTTACCCTTGTGTTCCAAAGTCGACCTTTCGACGGACTCTCATACCCTCTCGTGCCCAGTCACCCTTGATTTCAATGAGATCGAGATTATCCTGCTGCAGATCAACGCTCCAGCTAGACATCTTCCTCAAATTAATCGTAGAGTTTCCCTGGTTGGTGATATTCACACTTCGAACAATAGCATCATATTTCGGAAAGATTGAATACGACAAATCGACAGCAATAGAGCTATAGTTGTCGTACATATGCACAACCAAAGTTGAGACATCATCGGCCTCTCCAAATGTCGACGGAAGACCAGGTAGCCCAGGTTTTCCTTGTACGACATCGTGAGACTTGTATCGAAAGTCGGTGACGGTTGTGCCACTGGCTTGTTGGAGTTGAAAAGCTGGAATACGAAAGTCTCCTCTGCCGTGATCAGGGAATTCACGTCGGACTCGACCGATTAAACCGACCCAGCCTTGAATGGGACCGATTTCAGCTGTGATGCCATCTTCGGCGACAGGGCCACCGTAGTGATCGTTGATCAGATCGCCAGTGGTATTATCCACGTGAAAGCGATAAGAGACATTGTCTCCATTCAGAGCAAAAGACGTCCCATCGACGCGAATTGCTGTAGACATGTTAAAAATGCTTCAATATGAAAAAGTGAAGACTTACGATCTGAACTCGCCGCGAGAGCCGGAATGAACTGACTGCACAGAACTGCCGCAGTCACAATGCCCTTTGATGTAACAAGCACCATCTTGACCCTGGTAGAAGTGGTTAAACGAAAGTCAGATCACTGAGGGGTCATCCGAAGGGGCCGACATCTTTTTAAATTCTCAAAACCTCGTCAATGCAAGTATCCGAGATCAACAGATTGTCACACTGAATATTCGAAAATCCCGATATGTAATACCTCGTGATGATCCTACGTCGGGCCGACCTTGAATTGGAGCGTTTGTGGAGGATAAGTCTAAGTTGATGATGTTCAACAGCCGAAAGATACCCCTTTGGGTCAAGATCGACACCGTTCGTGCGGAGGATCAGCCCAGATTCCCCAGAATTGGAGATCGGTTGGGAGCATAAACTTGTTTATGACGTTGGTTTTATCCGCACAAATAAGAAACTGCAGTCAAAAAAAGAGACGACTATAAGCTTAAGGTAAAGACACGCACAGTACAACTTTACATCAACTCATCGGAGAACATACCTAATATTATATATAGATGATATGACGGAACAAGACTACAGTGGTGATGGGACGGATAAATAAACCCCGCCTCATATTCTCCGGTTCCGATATGATTGGTCGACATTCAAGATGAGGGGAATCAATGACACTGTGAATGCATTCACGGATTTGACGAGTTTTATTCTCACAAGTCCCGTTCCCGTGTAAAAACCTTGGGCAACTCAATATGAATCTCAAAAACATCATCCTTCCTTACCAAGACTCTTCAACTCAATGGGATATCTGGGTAGAAGGCGGAGTCGTGGCCTCCATGAAACCAGCTGCTGACAAGAAAACTCCAAGCGTAATGCTTCCATCTCTCTGCCATCCGCATATTCATCTGGACAAACCATATCTTCTCACTTGTAACCATTCACCTTCCTCAAGCCATCCGGATTATTCGGATCTGTTGCCAAAAACGGGCGGCTTCCAGGAAGCCATGGTCAACACAGTTGAAGCAAAGAAGCGTTACACTGAGGAAGACCTGTACCTGCGCGGGTCTCAGCTTCTAGCTACAAGTTATAAGCATGGTGTCACATCCGTGAGAGCCTTTGTCGAGGTTGATGCTGTCACCCAATTCAAGAGTCTCAAAGTGGCTACCCGGCTAAAGAAGGAGTTTGCCGATTTTATCCATGTGCAAATCTGCCTCTTTGCTCAAGAACCCATATTTTCGGGCGACCATGGAATGGGAAACCTGGCGATCTTTTTGAAAGCCTTGTTGCAGTTTAACTCGGAGATTGACGCCATCGGAACTACGCCCTACGTGGAATCAGACAATGTAGCGAAAGATCAGAACATACGGTGGGCTGTTCAAACGGCACTGGGGCATGGCAAACATCTCGACTTTCACATTGAGTTTAACCTTGACGGTAACGGAACTCACATGAGAGTCTTTGAATCCATTATCGAGGAACTGAAGCGTCAAAATTGGCCTACATATCCTGGCGCTCCGACTGTTGTGCTTGGACATGCTACCAGACTTACACGGGCATCTCACAGTGATCTCCTCTCACTTTCAAGGACATTGAGAGATTCAAAACTACCTGTTCACTTCGTTGGACTTCCAACAAGCGATCTCTACATGATGGGCAGAAATGGATTTGACGACAATGGCAATTCGGAACAGAATGAACCGCTCAGTCGTCCAACCGGTACGATTAATGTCCCCAAATTGATTCAACAGTATGGAATCAATACCTGCCTATCCGTCAACAATGTTGGAAATCCGTTTACTCCACATGGTGATGGGGATCCTCTCAGTATAGCAAGCTGGGGCATTGGATTATTCCATGCTGGCAGAGTTGAGGATGCAAAGATGCTTTACGAAGCCATCAGCACTAGAGCTATGAGTGCTATAATGCCATTGGAAGAGAGGTATCAAGAGAAGATTTTGGTGGAGGAAGGGAAACCGTTAATGCCGATGCTTCTGTTCAGGAATGAAGAGAACATGGAAATTACTTCGGCTTCTGGGAGTACGATCATGGTTCCGGCTCGACAAAGGCTCAAGATTCAAGATATTGTTTGGGCCCCTCCAGAGACAAGACTCAGAAGCATTGTAAGATAGTGTATGTTGCTTGATCCTATCAGGCCTATTCTATCATCTATGTCACTCTACATAAAGGTCCATCAGGCCTTTCAACCCAGTCCTCTGATCCAACACAAGTTGGGCAGTAAAATACATGAGAAGGATCATACTTTCTCTTCGTCTTGAGGTGCGTGTCGTACAAGCTACCATAGAATGACTTCTTCCACTCAGGATCATTGCGATCGCCCTCGTTCATGTAAGCACCAGTGTTTGGAGCCAACTTCTTGGCTGCAGCGCCTTTGACAAACGTCACATCATCGTTGGCTGCTTGGCGCTCAGCAAGAGACGGAGTGCGAGAAATACCCGTGCCAGAGACGAGAACATAATGTGACTTTCGCCATGCTGGATGAAGTCCACTCGTCTTGTCTAAAGATTGTTTGAAGACTTGACCTCCGGAAGTAAGCAGGATGACACTCGTGCCGAACTCTTGGGGTTTGCCACTCATGACTTCAACAGCATCTCTGACTTTGTCAAAGTTCTCCATGCTCTCACGGTCAATCAGTCTGGAGGTCAAGATTGAAGTATCTCCAGTTGGATCGTAAAGTCCTGATTCAGCATGGTAGAACGACCAGTAATCGGAATACGTCGCCCAACTCTCGTTCATGTAAAGCTTGCCTTCAAACTTGGATAGAGCCTTACGAACCGAGGCCCAGGCCTTTTCAGCCTCTTCGCGATCCTTCCCAATGGTCCAGAATCCATGAGAATAACCAGAAGTGGCATTTCCGACAAAGACAGTAGGGAAGTTGCGAAACCAGTAGCCGTACCCAGCATAGCCAGCGTCGTTGAGATCGGGAAGAGACTGCAGCAGGATAGACACAGCATCCAAAAGGTCTGCGTTCTTCTCAGTCTTTTCCAATGGAGCCATTTGGAAGTGATGGGCCGTGACGGTTTTGACATTTGGATGAGTCTTGATGGTACTGCTCAGAGTGATGCCATAACCAGGACCTCCACCACGCATAGAGCGGAAGAGATCAGTATTCTGACAATGATTGGCGATTACAACACGTCCATCAGCCAGCATCACCTCTGCCTCGAGAATCTGATCAGCACCAAGACCGTAGTTCCTCGTAGCAGGGCCATGACCACCACCAGATGCCCATCCACCAATCGCACCAGGCGTGATAGAGCCACCACCAACAGCGATAATATTGTTGGCCTCAGCTACTTTGTACACATCGCGCCACTGATAGTTGCCGTCAATCTTGATAGCATTACCCTTCCAACCAGACTTCTTACACTGGGTCTCAGACTTGAAGGTCTTTTGGAAGTTAATGCCATTCTTGAGCTGATGAAGCCAGAGCTCAAGACCCCCATATCCATCGGAGCGACCAAGAAGATCATGACCTGTTCCAGCAACAACAAGTCGAAGATTACGCTCCCGCGCATATGCTATGGTATCCCGGATTTGTGACCGAGTAGTAGCATTAACAGCGTACACAGGCAACGAGCCAAGACTACAGGTAGTAGGTTCTTGACCCGCAGCGTAATCCACTGGAGGACAAGTGATATTGTACGGATACGGTCTTCCGATAGGATTGGAGGACTGGAAATCCTGATCCGACCACATTTTGTTCACGTACGCACACTGACTCAGGTCTTTCTCAGGACCGGGGTAACATGACTGTGCGATTGGTTCAGTCTTGATAAGACTTCCTCCAATCTTGTCATCAAAAGCCTCCCATTCTGAAGCAGACGGCCAACAAGCTTGACCGGGGGCCTTTAATCGTCAGCTGAAGTCAAAAATGATAGAAACAATTTTCTCGTATACATACGCATTTGCATTGCCCAATCGCTTCTTTACCCAAGGTGCCAACGGTAAATGCCGCGAGTAAAGGAAAAAGGGACCCGAGAAACATGCTGACAGACGGGCCTCAGAAAAAAGAAAGTTGAGTCGAGACAAAGAGGGGAATGCAGCTAAGTGGCACTCATCAAGTTTTAATCTATGCGGAACATTTCTTTTGTGTAATGCGTCATTTTGCCGCGGCGGAGTCCGAAAATTGGCTGTTTGTGTAACTCTGGAAGTGAGATATTCATGCGGTAATCTCATCGTGTTGGTGGCTGTCTGTTTGCCTTCTATTTTCTTACCACTAGGTGGTTTATGGCAGGTATTCAGAGTCGAGAATGACTGTTGGTGGGAGAGCAAGGAGACAAACATGATGCAGGCCTGGCAGGCACCGGGAACCCCTGATATGCATCTGTGCGGCAACGGTTTAAGGCTCCAGATCAGATGCAACCCCTTTCTGATTGCAAATGAAAAACTTGGGATTCTTGGGCAATTGTGACTTATCACGAGGCAAACATCATGCATGTAAATCTGCCTTTAATTGGAGCTCGATGAGGCCAGATGCCCATGGTAGTCCAAACAAATAGGAATCGCCAGGTGATCCAGCCTTTAATTAAGGATCATGCTAACAAGACATCCTATGCTTCCTTCCTGACATACTTTGATGATCAGCCTTGGTGCACTGCTCTCTTTTGAAAGCTCTATATCCAATATCTCCAACTCCAACCACGGGCCTGTGCGAGACCATTACTTCCAATGCCATTTAAGCGTAAGACATGGCGTTTTACCTAGATGCCAAGGTTCATCCCAACCAGGGGCAATACCCCATTACGGAAACCAAGAGCGGAACTAACCGTCATCTCACGAAAAGTGGATGGAGCCATCTCCACTCGGCGTTTCGATCAATGCAGTTGGCATATTCAAAAGGCAAAGATGGTCTTACAATTCTTTACACGTAAAATTTCGAAGACGGTTTGCATTGTTTGCCACTTTGACCATTGAGAGGACCTGTTACAAAATGGAAAGATCTGCAATGTTTGTCGTACCTGGAGCCAACAACTGCTGGGGCTGAGAATCCCCCCAATGCTACGCAAACAGAAAATGGGTCGATTAAAAAGCAATTCTAGAGGCAAACAATTGTTGTCCCTTTCCTCTCACTCAATGAATCAACAACACAGCCAAAAAGTATGATGCCGTTGTCCCATGTACCTTGCTTGCAGGAATGTCTCGTCCTTTTACATGCGTTAAAGTCAATCCAACACTTTTAATCATAGTCATAATTCATATTTTTTTACGTTTCAATGGAACGTCGCCCTCCTCGCCATCATACTGCATTGCCAGAGCTGTAGGATCTGATTTGTGAAAAGCATCCGCTTTAGAAGCCAGTGAAGATTATCCTTTGATCACTTTCCTCTTTGCGTTTCAGTTGCAATGTGATGCGGGTGTGGCGTTGTGTTCAATTGCTTGAACCCTGGAGTTGTCATTGCCTCTGTCGCATCCTATCCAATTGACATTCAGCCAACAACATAATCACATGTCTTACATCCCATCCAACATGTCTCTGGCTCTCCTATATCAGTAGCCTTATGAGCCCCAGAATGTCTCAATATGCAAGCCACTCAAAGACACCGCCATGTCAGCCCCTCCACCGCCAAACCCAGATGCTCCCTTCACAGGAGCCGCCCGCTCCGTCAACCGCGAAGGGCTCATTGCCATCGTCTGGACATGTTTCACCGTCGCGACATTCTTCGTCTCACTCAGACTGTTCGTACGATGGCATCAAAACCGTCGATTCCTCGCCGATGACTACTGGATCACCTGGGCATGGCTATGCACCTTGACAATGGCCATTCTACAGACGGAGCAGACGAATTCTCTCTGGTACATGACCAATCTCCAGACTGGCCGCATTGCCTACGATCCAGAAGAACTTTTGCATCAGCGCAGCCAATTAACTCGATGGCAATTCCCCATCATCAAGATGTTCTGGATCATCTTGTGGTCTGTCAAGGCGAGTTTTCTGGCGCTGTTCTATAGACTTGTGCAACCATTTCCCGTCATTCGCCGGTGTTGGTACGGCGTATCGGTCTTTGCAGTATTGGCTCTCGTTGTGTCCATTATCTGCAGCGCACTGACATGCAGTCCCCCTTCTGACTACTTCCATGGTAGGTCAAATAGTCCACTCCCCAAGCCCCGATTCATCTCTAACAGTTTCGCTTTAGGCAGTTGTGACTCTCCCCAAGAACAATGGAGACAGTCCTTTAATGTCATTTTCTCAACAACCGTCGACGTTACCACCGACCTCATGATCATGGCGCTCCCGATCGCAGTACTCCCCTCTTTGCAACTCGACAAGAAGAAGAAGATTGGACTTGGCATTGCATTTTCTCTGGGTATAATCATCATCTGCGTTGCTATTGTTCGCATGTCGCAAGTCATCGTCGGCAAAAAGGTCGATCTCGTGGGATTAGCTATCTGGGGCGCAGTAGAGACAGCAACCGCTCTGGTAGTCGGTTCGCTACCAGCACTCAAAGGCTTGCTTACTCGGGGTATCAAGAAATATGCGACATCACGGAGTGGAAGGACTGATCCCGCTGATTACGATAGCCGAAGTTCTCAACGTCGACGAGGTCATGGCTCAGCAATGACCCCTCGAGCTATCGTTGTTTCTGACTGTATCCCCCTGGATGGTCTGCATCGTAGTGGCCAGGTCGACGGAGGTATTTACGTACACAAGACATTCACAACGGCGACAGAGAGGGATGACAATTCTTCGCAAGGTGAGGGAGATGAAGCAGCTATAGTAAGAGCAACACCAAGATAGAACAAGGCCATAGAATAATCTTCATGCAATACGAATGTTTCGACAATGACCCAAAGGCAACTCGATTACCGTTTTTTGTATTCTATAATCACCCTGTCAGGCTAGAGTTAGTGCACAAGAAAATCGATCCAGCTTACAAGAGAATTGAATCCACACGCCATACAAGGATACAGCCCGGACTTCGGACATCATGGAAGTCCGGGCCAAAGCCACATCTAAGGAAAACACTTTCATTGCCGCGCGGTAAAGAATATTAGTTGAAATGTACATCGGATGATATTGACCTATAATTGTTATATCACTTGTGCCCCCCAAATCTCGTATAAAAAGTATTCCGGTTGAGAACTTGCCAAAATAAAGAGCCTAAATATCTGCATCAGAAGCTGATACTTGCCTTTCCGCCTTTATAATCTATCTCGAGTTAACCTTCAACCAAGACTCTATGCAATGACTCCACCAAATACTTCATCACAGACCTCAAATATTGGCGACACGATTCACTGCAACGATCTAAAATGGCTACCTCTCGCCCCAAAAATCTGGATCAAACTGATCAAGCTCGCACCGGAGAAGGGCTCCTATACCATCATGATTAGAGCTGAGCCCGGCGGTGTCCTCCCGCGGCATCGACACGTCAAGAGCGCCGAGATATACATCCTGAAGGGAAGTGGTGATCATCCTCAGGCGGGACACTTTGAGAAGGGAGATTATGTCTCGGAGCATGAGGGTGCACATCATGATCCACTTGTGTTTGAGGTGGAAACGGAGATGTTGATGATTAGTGAGGGGGCCTCGGTATTTGTTGATGACGAGGGGAATGATCTGTATGCGATGGATATTCCAATGCTTCAGAATCTTGCGGCTTCTATGCCTTGAGCATTTGAAGATGCCCGAGTTAGACTACTAGTAGATCTTATCACACTGCTCATTTATCTCGTTATCTATCTCTTATCTTGATCGGGTCCATAGGGGAACCGTAATAGGCAAGAATTCTAAACTACCCAGCACCAATAACAGGAGACTACAATATGCTTTCTCGTTCTACATAAATATTACATATCCATGAATAAGCTTTGCAACAGCGGCTAAAGCACTGCGGATATACGGATATAGATGATTCACTATTTAGTGTCGGATATGCCCTCCGCTCGGTCTTTTGCAAGTATCCCACGAGTACCGGCCTCCAGGGCAGGAATAAATAACAATAGCAAATGAAAGCCCACAGTGACTGCAAAGTTTATCCACACCGCATCATCCTGGTACCATGAAGCTTCAGTTTGCGGGTCAAGCAATTCTAAATGGCACGCCAGGCGCCAACTCTGCCGGTCATGCCAAGAATAGGAGGCACGGAAGTTCCTAATCAGCCAGCCATATAACAAATGGCAGCGTTAGTGCCCTATATCTTCATCATAGTACCCCTAGACGTTATTAAATATTTTCGGTGATCATATCGTAAACATGGTTCACGTCGTTGTTGTCGCCGGAGGTCAGGGAGACGTCGGCCGAACCATCGTCGAGGTTCTCAGCGAGAATCCACAGAACCGAGTTCTAGTTTTGTCTCGCAAGGTAAGCGATAACAGTCACCGAAATAGTTCCGGCTAACATCATCTTAAAGAAATCTGACGACGAGTCTATCTTATATGTGGACTACACCGACTTTTCTCACATTTGCGGCTTGCTCCAGGAAAATAATGTTGAGGTCGTCATCTCATGTCTGAACATCATCAGTCCAGAAGTCAGTCAAGCAGAAGTCAATCTGGCTCGGGCCAGTGCCTTGTGTAATAGCACTCGCAGGTTCATCGCGAGCCAATGGTCTATCAAGACGCCCTCAGGGTTATATAATGCACCCTCGTATCTTTGTTTACATTTACCTGACCTTTGTCACCAGATCACTCTTCCCTGACTTCTCAGCTGCTACCCTCGCCGCACTTTCGAAAACAAAGCTTGAGTACACGGTTGTCTCCAACGGACACTTTTCAGATTACTACGGATACCCAAAAGTGAAGACCTATCTCAAGCATGCTGCTTTCCTCGTGGACATAGCCAACAAAACAGCTGCCATCCCAGGGTCTGGCGACGACAGGGTCGCGTTTACGTATAGCTTTGATGTTGCGCGCTTTGTCGATGCACTGGTAAACACTGACCAAAAATGGCCGACGCATAGTGTCATTATCGGGGAGAAGATCACAGTTAATGAAATTGTCGCCATTGCTGAAGAAGCAACTGGTAGGTACTATATCTTTGTCAAGTTTATCTTTTCTAACTTCTGTAGGCGCACAATTTTCCGTGGTCCATGACGATGTCGATAAGTTAAAATCTATGCAGGTCACTGAGCTCCCATCGCACGCGGAAGCATACAAGTTCTTCCCCAAACCCATGCTGCAGACTTTATTTGCCGTTATAGGGCTGTGGATTACTCAGGGTCATTTTGACCTTGCTTATGAAAGGTCACTTAATCAAAGGTTTCCTCGTATTGGGATTACATCAGTAAGGGACTTGATCAACCAGGCATGGAATCGAGAATAGGCAACTTATGTAGCTCTTCATGCACGAGCCATTCGCAGATGTTTCGGAGTCGGCGTAAAATCGTGAACCCAATTTCAGAAGTCTAATTAAGGGCCGCAAATATAGACAGATTAATGATTGCATGGAACTTGAAGGAACTAGCGTCGAGCATTTTCAATTTTTAGGAGTGTTCCCGATACCAGCAGCGCTGAAGAGAGTTGACTATTTTCTTGACACCCGGTCGTCTTCCGTACGGAAGGTCATGTAACACCTGTGCGTCCTCCATGCTCAGTCAGAAGCTGGACGAGTTCCTTTAAACCTTCCTTCACTGCATAGTCAAGCGGCGTTCTACCCTCGTTATCTATGCAATTGATGTCTACTCCTTTCGCAATCAGCATGTCGGCCTTCCTAAGGCTTAAAGACCTCCACCAATGATACCTGTGTGTTATAACATGCAAAGGCGTCATGCCCCAGCGATTGCGGATGTCCAAGTTCAACCCTGGTAGGTTAATAAGCCGTACAAAATTGCCAATAGGCTCAACTTTACAAGCTTTATGCAAAGGAGTATCGCCATCATTGTCAGTGACATTGAAATCAGCCCCTTGGCTTGTGAGTAACTGGAACAGATCTTCTGCAGAATTGTGATGTCCTGACTGAAGCTTGTTTTGAGAAGTGTTATTTAGAGTGAACCTGGCTGAGAGCTGACGCTTACGGCGTGCCTTACCTGCTTTGTAAAATTGTGGGGGGGGTCATCCAAGTAAGCCAATGCATGGGTGCATGTTTGGCCTTGGGAATCGCAAGCATTGAGACTTAATCCATTTTTGAGCAGTAATTGAATAACTTCCAATGTCATCACGCTATTTCTCCTCATTGCCAAGTGAAGGCAGGTCCTACCTGCTTCAGTTTGAGCCTTGACATCCGCTCCACGTTCGATGAGAAACTTGACTTCGTCCACAGAGGCCCACCTTATAGCATCAAAGAGACAGGTCTCACCCAAGTGGTCTCTAGCATTGATATCTGCTCCATATTCAAGAAGGGCTTTCATCGTTTCTTTGGATCCCTCATTTTTTGCAGCATAATGAAGTGGTGTCGTCATGCCGTTACGACTCGCCACGTCAATATTTGCTCCTTTGTCCAAAAGGAGCCTCACCACTGCCTCGTGAGACTTGCCTGCTGCCAGACACAGTATAGGAAGGCCCCCGACGTGGGATGTATTAGGGTCTGCTCCTGCGTGGAGTAGCAACTCGACTACTTTCACGTAGCCCTTTGCTGACGCCATCGATATTGCGGTTTGGGACTTGTGCGTTTCGTTAACATCCGCTCCGTTATCAATCAGCAACTTTACTATCGTGGTGTGGTTGTTCTTTGACGCCAGCATGAGGGGGGTCCATCCTCGTCCCTCTAAATTTTTGTATTGAGAATATTCTTTGACAAGAATCTGTGCAATTCCAAAGTAGCCATTCTCACATGCCCAAGAAAAAGGGGTTCGGTAGGTACCTCCAGCATCTATGTTAGGCATTAACCCTTCCGTGATATCAATTCCGTCATAGAACTCGGAGGTCAGGCCTAAGAGAGCAATCATGCTGTCTTTGTCCCCTTTAGCCATAGCAGCTATGAGCGGGTACACATATCTGTCTCCCTCTGAAGGGGTGTCGACAGCAGTATCGCTATTTAGTCTCGTCCTTATGAGTGATGAATGTCCTCTGTCCGCAAGTATATACAGTAACCCTGCCGTAGCATACTTGCGAACCTTGAACTTCTCAAATGAATTGACAACAAGTTTCCAGAAAGATAGTCGAAAGTTATCCAGGAATGATTGCTGGTCAGCAGTGTTTGCCGCATATTCAGAGTGGTGTAGGACGAATTGGCTGGCGTACTCGAGGAATGGGTACTTCTCGATTTCTAGCCAATTCTCTGCGATCTCCACCGAAACAGCATCTATCCGAAGCTGCTTGATGGAAAGCTCGAAATAAGAGTAACAACAGAGCTTAAGCCTCTCATGGCCGATACTCTCCCATTCCGGTCCAAGTTCTGGCCATAATTCATGGAGACCCTTGTCCTTAATGAGAAAGTCTCGAACGGACTCGTGGATGAACTGAACTCTTGGATGCTTGATCTTTGTTATCTCAGCCAACCCCTTAGATGAACTGATCACACATCTATCAAAGCAGTCTTCAGAGTCCTCCATGTCGACTTCTGGTATGTCGAGATCTGCCAGTCCCTCTAACGATAATCCTGACCAGATTGCATGATAGTATTCTTCCGGCTTCAATGGTCTCTTGCTGAGAAGGATCCAAAAGAGGGATAGCTGGAGCTCTTCCATATTGGCCGTATCTCTCTTCAAGAGGTCTTTAAATAGGTCGCTTAGGCCACTTGGAACCTGTTCAAGTCTTCTCTTCAGAGCCAGACGTCCTCGGCGATTCTCTCGATTCAATACGTCAACAACGAGGACGACCCACAGGAATACTCCGGCTGCTTTCTCAAGCATTTTTTGTTGTAGTTCTGTGAGAAGCGAACGGTCTCTGATTCGAAGGTGAGTACTGATATAGCTCTCCAGATCACTAGCATGCCCTATCTGGTCCTCCAGAATGAGTCGAATACCGAATCTTATATCAATATATGGGTAATGCCGGCTGGAGAAACAGATATGAAGATTCACACCGTCTTCAGTACATTGCTCGGCCAAATCTTCAAAATATTCGACTAGGTCCATTACTTGCTGCTCGTCACACTCGTCAAGAGCATCGATGAAGCATGTAAGCGATCTTTGTCCCAGCTTAGCAACTGCAGCGCGGAAGAGATCTTTCAGAACGTTCAGAGAGGGGCACCCAGTCTGACTTTGAGGCAAAAGCTCTGGGTCATCCAGGACGCATTCAAGATCAGGAAAGCCTTGAAATAATTGCAAAAGCAAGGATCGGTACATTCCCGACACAGTCCTCTCCAACAACTCGCCCCGAGCGTTGAAAAAGAACGAAGCTGTAAGACGCTGGTTCTTTCGGTCTTTCTTCTTTGACTCGGAGTAGATGAACTTCATGATAGTAGACTTTCCAGCTCCAGGCTTTCCTCTGATCCATAGGAACCCACGATGCTGTGATATCTGTCCTGGGTCGGTCCATGAAAGGTAGTCAGAATGTTTGAGAAACCAACGGCAAGTTTTGGAATGTGCAGCTTTGATGATCAACTTTCGAGCATCGATCTCTTCAAAGTTCAAAGATTCTAGTATCATCTTATGACGCTCGGATACCTTGCAGTGCTCATCTGGAAGCTATTAACGACGTGAAGTGAGACGATGTGAGGTCAGAAAGGGCTTACTGAAACTCTGAGGCTGTGTGTAATTAACGTCGAATGATTGACAGTCTCCTCTCCAGACTTCCAAGAACTCATACGCGTAGGCCGCCGCCGTTGCTGCTGCATACCGTTGCCATCCATTCGCTTTGTGAGAGTCCGAATAGTCGCAGATGCCACGGATAGGCAGGCAAGGCATGATGTCCATCAAACCCGCAGCCTCCATCTCGAAGCAGAGTACGTCCAGCTCTCGAGCGATCTGATCGCGGATAGTTGAGTCTTTCATTACTGTATTTGCTGAGCCAATGCCGCCATAGTAAACAGCCGGATCCGTGGACAATCTCATCTTTCTTGTCTCGAGCTTTGACTGATCACATTCGTCGCAAGAAGAGGCAGAAGCATCGTGGTGATATGACGATAAAAAGAGGCGATCTGGTTCGTCGGGACGTAAATAAGGAGGATATTTGCTCATCTTTTCACTCAATATCGAAGGAATTCGACTGCCCCCAATCTCATGTCGTGATCGTAGATTCGAGATGACTGTTCGGATGGATGAGTCGGGTATCTTAGGAACTCCCGTCCGTTGAAAGCCCCCGCTATTTGTTTTCCCGAGGTCATACTGCATGACTCTCACGCCCACGACAATATCTCCAAGTCGTACATCAGCCTTGAGTGGCACTCCGCCACCAATGCCAACCATGAGGCCAATCTGAATGTTAGGGAATGTCCGTTTCATATTGCTCAGGACACTAGCGGCGTTATTGGTCCCATATTGCTCTGCCGGCAAGCATGCTATAACAACATTGTGATTTTGAATACTGCCCAGAACGTAGGAATTTGTATCGTTGGCTTGTCGTGGGCAGTCAACGTGTTCCTCATCAAGCATGGCACGCGCTGCAGCCATCTCGATATGTAATGCGCAAATCCAGGCGACTGTATAGCGGTCATGTATTGGGTCATCCTGGTTGGATCCAAACCCATCAAAACCAGTTCTGCGTCGTTTGGAATGGTGAGGCAGAGCGCCACCATCATCATAAGACAATCGCCGCCGTTCCATCTTGAGGCGATTGGCTCAGGATAGATTTGCTTGCCTGTCGATTCTTCGCCGTTGACAGTTGTTTTCGTAGATACGTAACAAAGACTGTAACAAGAAGAGTATTTCTCCTCAACAACGCATGGTGATGTTGAGGGGAAAATTTTGAAATCAGGCTGTGCGCGCCAACATGCATCAGCTCTATGCAGGCCAGTCAGCCTCACCAGGCTCAATGCTGCGATCCCTGCACATATCACGTGTACTCGTACCAATTAGAACGAACACAAATTACAATCATCCTGAAAACTACAAACTCAGCGCCAAGCCAGAGTCTATCTACCTTACAGCACGAAACAGTCAATCCAGTGTTTCATATTGCATCTGTTACAGATTGTAGTGGTTCTAGAAGTAATAAAGGCTAGGGTAAAAAAAAATCATTTTATTTTAATAGGTAAACCGCTATATGTTAACTAAGGATTTAAAATTAAGGACAGCTGTTAACCTCTAGAGTTGTATAACAATTTTATCCAGTACTGTCTATAACATAATAGATTAAGGGTAAGTATAGTTTATTGGAATGCATAGAAATAAGGGGTCCTGGTAGATATTCTATTAACGATTGTATAATCTTTTATTTATTTATAAACTATGCCTATATAAGTTAGAGTGTGATTTTATGTCTTATCTTAATTACCACTAGATTCCTATGGAAACAAGATATCATTCAAGTTTAGACTCGCCCTTTGGTGCAGGAATCAAGCACCTAGTCAAACCTGCGTCAGGCGCAGAGGCATTGAGTTTAAACCCCGCTTCGGACATCTTTGAATCCTCGTTGGGACTTGTCTCTGAGGTCGCTAAAGCCGCCCGTTAGCCTAGCTCAGCAGGGCTGATAGCTGACGGCTGACTTTGGCCGTTGTGTAGGCCGGTGGGATAATGAGGCTAATTACTAGATTGTGACTTTTCTCTGGGCGCTTCGGTTACCCTGTATCTTAATTGGTTGAATGGAGAGTTCCGATTGTTGGAGCTGTTATTATCTTAGGTCTAGGCTCTGCGTTATAACTCAAGTTCAAGCTTACAAAAGTCAATTGCTTGAATAATGGTTCGGTTATTTCAGCCATCATTCCTTATCAACGTATCAACGTATGAAATTAGGTAGCAGCTGGGGATCCTGCTGGCGTTATTCTGCAGCGATGATTGGTAAATAAAGGAATAAAGATCTAACGTCTTACTGAATAGCATTCTCTGTCAAATAAGCGAAGTGGCTTGAATCCATAAGCGCTATGCAAGTTGATGAAATGGTACAGCATTAAAGAGAGGAATTCCCAGCAGTCGTGAAAGCATGTTAAGCCTGAATCTTTCCCAGTCCTACACTTTCTTTCGGTGCTTCCTTTCACCAAATTCTAGATCAAGATGCGTCCATCCTCTCTCTTGGCTTCATTCGTCCTCTCTGCCATACCAGGCTCTTGTGCACCGGCTCATGACTGTAGCTGCAAGAAGCCTCTCATTCGTAAGGACTGGTATGTCGCGTCGTCACCGCGTGAAGCACTGACGTAGCCAATATCCCTCTATTCGCCATTTTAGAGTGCTGACCAGATTGGGTTTGCTTTTCTAGGAGAACATTGAGTACCAAGGAGAAGCACGAGTATATTGGTGCGGTCAAATGCCTTGCTTCAAAGCCCTCACAAACTGGAAACATCTACGCTGGTGCCAAGTCCCGCTTTGACGATTTTCAAGTCAGCCATATTGTGAATACCGATTTTATTTACTACGTCGTAAGTCATACCCAATCCAGCAATACCTCTTGTGAGGTTTCAGCTAATTGAATCTGTAGGGATTCTTCCAAGCGTGAGTGCTACTACCATTATCATCACATCAACATTTCAGTTGCTAATATTCACCAGATGGCACCGAATTTTCATCGCCCAATACGAAAAAGATCTCCGAAACCTCTGTTGCTATACTGGAGCTCAGCCTTACTGGGGTATATCTTCTCCTCCTAAGCTGGGTCCAAGCTAACCAGATGGAAATAGACTGGTCACTGGACTCAAACTCTGTACAGGATTTCCAAAACTCTCCTATTTTTGATTCAGAGACTGGCTTCGGAGGCAAGTTCCGTTATCAGTTTTCTTATATAAGCGGACACTGACTTTTCGCAGGCAACGGCGTCTTCATCGACATCAGTAACTGGACAAATGTGACGAGACAAGTCTCTGGCCGCACAGGAGGAGGTATGTTATAATGTCATAACAAGGTTTGAAATCTCTGACGCAAAAGATAGGCTGCGTTTTTGACGGCCCTTTTGCCAAGGGAGAATTTGAGGTTCATGCAGGACAAGGTATGTTCATAAGAGTATGCCAAGGAAATGACTAACTTTATAAGATAATTCCACCGCTTATAATCCTCGTTGTCTGGCCCGTGACATCGCCCCAGAGTATGGCATCTCCAAGCTGAACCGCACCATGGTTGACTGGACTCTTGAAGCTGAAAATTTCTATGAGTTTGATCAACGTGTCCAGGGTAGAGTCACGGCTGACTCCCAAGGATATCACGGCGGTGGCCACCTCTCCATTGGAGGTAGTCTCGGTGAGATGGGTGACAAGTACTCTTCACCTGGTGATCCTATCTTCTGGCTGCATCATACCAATGTTGATCGGCTTTGGGACAAATGGCAGCGATTGGACTGGCCTGCTCGTAAGAGTGATATGAGCGGGCCTGACACTCAGTATGCTTATCCTTACAACTTCTTTGGGGATAAGGACTACAAGAATATTACATTGGCTTATGTAATGGACTTTGGCCACTTGCTTCCTGCAAGGCGATACGTCACGGTTGAGGAGGCTATGGATACGCAGGGAGAGCGCTTGTGTTATACGTATGAGTAATGGGATCAATTTTCTTCATGGACAGTGGTGTTTATATGATTATATTTTAAAACATTAACTATTACTAAAAAGAATCTTAAAAAGGGTTGGAGAAATAGGCTCATGCAGACATCTCAAGCTTGTGTCATAGAGCCCATCGCGTTATATCATGAAATAACAATCACCTGAAGTGATTAATTCTTAACTCCGCAAGCAACAGGGAAAGCCTGGCCAGAAAAGTCATGAGTCTTTTTACCGCTGGGAGTCTTGACACTGAACTCAAACGCGGAAACAGCATTCTTGTTACCCATGACATTGCGAACAGGGTAGTGACGTCCAGCAATAAGATCAACGTTACCGCACTGAGTAGGGTTATTAAAGTGGTATCCAGTAGCAGTGAGGACAAGAGCGGGAGCGTTGGGGTCAGTCTCGCCAGTTCCGCACTCAAAAGCATTGCCTTGTCCAAAGTAAAGAGTGTTAGCGTTATCAGCAGTAACGCAGAGCTCATAGGTGCCAGTCTCAGGAGCCTTGTAGTAGCCGGTGTAAACGAGGGTGAAGTTGTTAGCGTCAACTTTGATGCCGCCGGCGAGAGTACGGTGGTAGCCGATGTACCATGCCTTTCCGGCATATCCGGCATCGGGGAAGATTTGGCGGTAACCAGCAAGATCCTGCATGTAGTCCTGAGCGAAGTATGTCTCGCTGGTGACGGAAGAATCGAGAGGAGTGAGATCCTCGGTGATGTAGTATGAAGGAGGAACGGACATTTCGTCGTTTCCGTAGCCGCGCTCAAAGACGTTCTTGTAATAGTCGACGTTGAAACCGGCGGCCTCACATCCAGGCTCAATGGCGCAAGGAGTAGGAACGGGGACATCAGTGGTCGCGGAGGTAGTGCTGGTTTGAATAGCGACAGTAGTGGAAGGAACCTCCGTCTCTGTGGAGGTGATCTCGTCTGTGCTGAGCGTCTCAATGGAGGTTGTCTCAACGGTGCTCGTTTCGGCAGCTGGCTTGGTAGGCTCAGGAATAGATGCCGTGCTATTTCATATCAGTATATAGCTCTTACCAATTCTGTAGATGTCATACCTGGTGGCACTCTTGATCACAATGGTGGTGGAGATGACAGAAGAAGGTCGTTGAGGCTTGCAGGGGCCGGCCTGGGCGAGACCGAGGACGCCACTGAGGGCAATAAGGGTCTGAGAAGCTCGCATTTTGGATGTTAATTGAACGGATTACAATTAAATGAGTGTTGATATAAGGGTAACGAGTGACGTTCACTGAAAAGTGAGTAAAGAACGAATGATGCAAAAGAGTGCGTGAAAGCGAGAGACTGAGCGATGCAGGACCGGTGAGCCAACAACACCATGGGAGTCAAAGCCGATATATATCATCCCAATTCATCCTTTTATTCTCTACCCTTTGAGTCCTATCGTCCCATATAGCCTCTGTTATTCCGTTTCATTTCCTCAGCCCCTGCAGCGGAGATACAAGTCAGGCCAGATCCACTGATTCCCGCTGCTGTTCTAGCGCGCGTCACCGTTTTCTCCACTAGCAAACGGTGCTACCACGAAGGAATCTCCTTATTTGAGCGTGATTGCTCGTATTGGGTGGAACTTTTCCCACCGTTTCCCCGTAGATGAATGAAACACTGGACTTGCGGCGGGAGGTGGCATTTTGTCTCTACTGGGTTAGGTGTTTGTCGATAAGCGTCGAGTTCGTTTGAAGCGGGTCTAGAGGAATCATATTTGGCGAGCCGAATAGCTGAAAGTCCCTGACAGGCATTACAATGGGCATTATAGGGTAGGGAATTGCCAAAAATGGACGTGTTTTTCCGTCGCGTAACCGATATACCTGCTACTGGGTATATATACCCTTGCATAATTATAGCTCAGTTGATAATTCTTTACAAGAACGATTATTATTAAGATCCGAGGAGAATATGGCGAAGGATAGAGGCACAG